>PVLC010003705.1:0-81185 GCA_004027655.1 Graphiurus murinus
TAGCGCACGCTTGTAATCCCAGCATTCAGGAGGCTGAGACCGGAGGATCCGGGTTCGCGGCCAGCCTCAGCTACCTAGTGAGGCACTCCGCAACTCAGTGAGACTCTGTTTCAAAATAAAGAATAAAAAGGGGCTGGGGGTGTAGCTCGGAGGTAGAATGCCCCTGAGTTCAATCCCCAGTACCGCAAAAAAAAAAAAAGAATGTAAACACCAGGAGGGCAGAGACTGTGCCTAGTTAGGGTCACTACTGTATCTTTAGAACATATTAATATATTAGGTATTCAATAAATAAGCAAATGGTAAGGGTGTTACATGGGAAAATTCAAATGCAAATGTATCCCAGGACTGCTTTCTTGAAGGTCTTTATTGATCCACTCAATTGTGTATAGTCAAGACGTGATAGATGATAGCTCAAATCTTGGACTGTGGATCCCATGGGTCATACATCTCCATTACTTGCTCTATCTGTCCTTGGAGGCATTGGCCTTGATGTTACTTTCTATTTGTCAAGTATTCTCTTAGCCTCACATTTGGCTCTAACATTTTTACCTAGTATCTTTTTATTTTTTTAATTATTAGTATAGATGTATGCATGTGAAATTTTTTTTATACTTTTATTGGTGCAATGTAATTATATATCACAGTGAGATTCAACGTGTTATAAACATACATGCACACAGCACTTGATGTATTTCCCTCCATATACCCCCTTTTCCTCCCTCCCCATACATGTTAGTAAGATTGGTAGTGAAACCTAGTATGGACGTAACCTTATTTGAAGTGTTTCTTTTCTCAATCCTCATTGTTCCCCTCCCTACCTTCCTTCCCCAAGCCCCTTCTACTATTTTACTGTTTTCTCTCACTCACTCTCCTATTTTTGTTTTAGCTTCCACATATGAGAGAAAACATAAAGATCCTTGGCTTTCTGAGTTTGGCTGATCTCAATTAACATAATCATCTAGTTCTATCCATTTTCCTGCAAATGACATAATTTTATTCTTTATGGCAGAGTAAAATTTCATTGTATGTGTACATGTACCACATTTTTGTTATTCATTCATCTGTTGACAGACACCTAGATTGGTTCCATGATTTGGCTCTGTGAATTGTGCTGCTATAAACATGGGTACGCATATGTTAGTATAGTATTCTGTCTTTAATTCTTTTGGAAAGATAGTGAGCTGGGTATCCATTCTTAAGGTATTTCCATTCTTAAATCTTAAGGAACCTCCATATTGATCTCCAACGTGGTTGTACTAATTTACTTTTCCACCAATAGTGTATAAAAGTTCCTATTTCCCCACAACCTCACCAGCATTTATTATTGTTTGTATTCTTGATGATCGCCATTCTAATTGGGGTTGAGTATTTTAAACTAAATACACATTTAGGGGGGCTTTTCATTTCATTATTGCAGTTGGTACCTCTAAGTACAGACCAACAATTTCTTGTTTCTCAGTGCCCAGTAATGCTACTTATGTAGACTTCAATTCCAAGTAAGAGGTAATGGAGACAGAAATAAACACATGAGTGTAGCAGGCAAAGTCCTTACTAGGGTCAATGTTTTCAAGAATCCACGTCCTTTCCAAGTTACGTTATGTGCACGTACAAATATGCAACAATGAATTCCATTGCTATATATAACTATATGACACCAATAAAAACTAAATTTAAAAAACTTCATGGTCCTTTTTATGAGCCATGTTATAGACATAGGACCTGTGAAATGATGGAAAATCTCGCAGCCTCAGATTCGTCTTGTGGTTACTGGATACAGACCTTCCCTTAAAGACAAGCTGTTATTTACCTTACACATTAAAGACAGAAAATTCAAACTTATATAGGATATCTGGAATCTAAATCTGATTTACTTAAATCCCTGAAAATGTAGAAAGCCACTACAATTTTTTGTTTGTTGTGGCATGGGGAACTGAACCAAGAGGCATTCTACCTCTGAGCTATACCCCCAGCCCTTTTTATTTTTTGTTTTGAAATAGGGTCTCACTAAATTGCTGAGAGCCTTGCTAAGTTGCTAAGGCTGGCCATGAACTTGTGATTCTCCTGTCTCAGCCCCCCTAAGTCCTAGTATTATAGGCACAAGTCACCATGCCCAGCTCCACTACAGCTTTTTAGGGCAAGACAATACTGTGGCCAACAGAAAAAAAAAAAATGTTTTAAGTTCACCTTTGGAACCCAAACCTGCCACACAGTCATTTTCCCACTATGAGGGTGCAAAGTTGGGACAGAAATCCTCAGCATGTAGAAGGATCATCAGTTTTTTAAACCACAAAATAAGGATTATTAAGGTAGCAACATTCAAGGGGACATTATTTGAACTCTTCTCTCTCATCAAAATATAAAGTCAGAGGAAAGAGCCCTTTTTCAGGGGGATTTATAGAGATTAAGGCTATTATCAATGATTTGTGAGATTCTGGACAATGATTTCACTCCTATTCAATTTCTCAATATTTTAGTGCAAAAACCAACTACAGCTGCATTTCCCAATGCCCAGTACAGCTCTTTACTAGAACAGTAGGTAGAGTTCCTAATTCCTGAACCACATGGCACTTGTTCCTGCGCACTCAGGTGACCCTGAGCAGGGGCACTGGTTTGTTAACTCTGTGCCACAGTGTAATCCTCTGGAGTCATGGGGTGTGTGTGTGTGTGTGTGTGTGTGTGTGTGTGTGTGTATTAGTTACTAGGGATTAAACCCAGGGACATTCTGCCACTGAGAATGCCCCCAGGCCCTTTTTTCTTTTGAAACAGGGTCTCATTAGGTTGCCAAGGTTGGCCTCAAACTTATAATCCTTCTGCCTCAACCTCCCAAGAACTGGGATGAAAGGCACGCACCACCAGTACCAGCATCTGGAAACTTGAAGGCCTTTCCTTCCTCCTATGGTATGACCTTAAAGCAAACATTTACAGCCTCAACCCAAGAATAGCAAATGCCAAGACCCTAGTTGTCTTGGGAAGGAATGGGAGTGAGAGAGGTATCTTTTAAGAAGTAAAAGAACCAACATCCTCTGTTGAGTCCCTGGAAGATGTGAAGGCTCCACTATTAATGGCATGATAGAGTATTCTCCTAAACCTAATACAAGATGCTGCACACAATAAGAACAGAGACTCTTTTTGGATTTTGGAATTCAATTTAGATAGCATTTCTGTGATCTCTGACAAATTAACAAGTAACACAGAAATCTGGCCAGAGCAGAGTAAGAGAAAGTTTTCTGGCTGGTCTAGTCTGCAGTAAAAGTTGCCCTGATCCAGTAGTATCCAAGATGAATGAAACAGATCAACATGGTATGAGGAAACTCTGCTAAGAAGCCATGAACATAAAAGTTACCTCAGGAGACCTTGTGGAGCGAATTCTTTTTTTTTTTTTTTTTGCGGTACTGGGGATTGAACTCAGGGGCATTCTACCTCCAAGCTACACCCCCAGCCCTATTTTTTTTTATGCTTTATTTTGAAACCGAGTCTCACTTAGTTGAAGAGTGCCTCACTAGGTAGCTGAGGCTGGCCACGAACCCAGATCCTCCGGTCTCAGCCTCCCGAATGCTGGGATTACAAGCGTGCGCCACCACGCCCGGCTCTTATGGAGCGAATTCTGTCACTACTAGTAACTGTTCTGTTTCTGAATGTGCAACCTGGTTCACCCTGCATAAAATGGAAACACTCTAAGAAATACAATATAAAACAAAAGAAGCTGGACACAGTGTGCACACCTGTAATCCCAGCAACTCAGGAAGCTGAGGCAGGAGGATTACAAATTTCAGGTCAACCTAGGCAACTCAGTGACAAGACCCTGTCTCAAAAGAAAACTTTATTTTTTTTAAACAGGCTAGGAGTGTAACTCAGTAATTCAGTAATAGAGCACTTGCCTATTATATGTGAGACCCTGGGTTCAATCCCCCAAACCACAAATAAAACAAAACAACAACAACAAAAAAACAGGCTTTTCAGTTTGTAAGAATTAAAGCATTTTTTAAGAGTCTCTCATTCAGAGCACAGAAGCAGATCCTTTCACATTCATAGAAAGCACTTAATAAAATCTTGTTGAATAAAGATGAACACAGGAACCCATTCTTAGCCACTATTAAATTCCTACTAAATAAGAGGCAATAAAATACTTTGCTCAAGTAAATTTTACCAAAGACATTAGGCTTCATTAATATTTATTTTAAAGATCACTTTTATTGTAACAAATATAAAGTCATCAGTGTCTTACAAATTGTCAAAAATGCTTTAAGTACAAAAAAAATACATTAGTAAAATGAAAATTATGTTGTATTATTTGGTACGTACTTAATACTGTCGACATGCACACCAAATGCTGGAAAAACTCATGCATTATTTGGAAGAGAAAAGAAGTAAGCTGCAAACTGCTGTGATTGTCTGATTATAAATTCATCGCTTCGGTCAGTTTTCTTTCTTCAGGGATACCATTTACCTGCAATGTGCAAGGATGGATATGATCATGAGTTGGGCAGAGTATGGGCATTTTCAGGTTTTGGGCAAAACAAATTATGGCAAGGAGAAATTTTTTATCTTCTTTACATAATTTAGAAGAATAACATTGCATTATTTCTCTGCATTTTTTTAAAAGGAAGGATAAATTCTAAATCAGTCTTCTTGGACCAAAGCTGTATTTGGTTTTTCTCAAAAGATATGGCCTGAAAATCCCTCCCACAACAATAAACAGAAGGGGGTTGACTCCAGGATGTATGACTACCTTTTAATCATGGCTTTAAAAAAAAAATGCCATGTGGGTTGGAAGGGCAGAGAAAATGAAAAAACCCGAAGGGACATCAAGCCTAATGGCTTGGGCCTTGTCCAAAAGGTAGCGCCATTGTCAGCTTTTAACTGCTCTATTATCCCAGCAAGTGCTCAAACCCAGGAACCCACCATCAGCAGCTATTTCACAAACTTCAGATGAGAATTTAAAAGAAAACAACAAACTACACAAAACAAGCTTCAGAACCTACTCTACCTGATAAATTCCATTTGGTAGCTACAAATAAAATCACTTGCTATCCAAGAGACAAACCTTGCACCTAAATTACCTTCATAAAGAAAATTGTGACACCAGCCTCGTGCTTAGAGGTACTTGGAAGAAGCCAGTTACTGTTTTCTGATGGTCATACACAAATGGAGCTGCCTCATTATGGTAGGGTAGCCAGGGCGAAAGGACAGACAGACTCAACTGTACTCATGAAAATACATAAACTGCACTGAATCCTCATCTCGGCAGACAGGACAGAATAATTTAGAAACAGAGACACAAACCACCTTGTCACTGAAATGAACTGAATGGGAATAAGTATGTCACTGCCCATTTAGCCCCTCTCCAGGAAGCTCATTTCACTTGGCCATAAATGTATCAGAGGTGGAAACACAATAATCTTTCATAATTATGCAAAATGCTAAGGTGGTCTCTCTCCCTCCCTCAGCACTTAGGCACTCTGGGAACTCACTGATAAAACAAGAATAACATAACAACCAAGAGGAGACAGTGCACTTTAGTCAATAACATGATCCAAATTGCAGAAAAACATGAGAAAACAAGCCGGTAATGGGCTATAGTGCTAACTAAAGAGGAGATCAAAGCTTTCTTGACTCAAGCAAAACCTGTTTTAGAAAAATAATTTAGAAAATTAAGTTGAACTACCTAAAATCCCCCTAGGGAAAAGTCTTGGGCTCTTATCACATTTTTTCAGACATAAATTCTCCTTGTATTTTCAAAAAGCTCTCTATTACTAAACTGTAGTATACTAACAAGTCTACTTGCTAAAAAACTATGTGACTATCAAAAAACATCATCTATTAATACCATCCCTCATATTGTCTACTCAAGTTTTCTATCACTCCTCATGTATAAGCAAGTAAAATCTGGATTTAAAAAAAATTTTTCAAAGTTTATTATTTTTCTAGAAATTCTCTCCTTTCTACTCAGTCCATGCCTGAAACGATGAAGAGAATCAGAAGACGGACATCTTGGGAAAAACAGAACTCTATGAAGTTAGGGAGGAAGAGGTTCTATCATTTCTATTGTAGAAATATTCCTTCAAATCTTTTCTTCCTAAAAATATTACCATGAAATTAGTGGCAGGAAGAACTTGAGGATTTTCTCCCTTTAAATGACATACCTTTTTAACAAAATCCCTTTCCTCATCAATCTCCTGAATGCACTTACAAAGTAGCACTACCACGTCAATATGCTAAACACTGTTGTTGAAACATGTTAGCATTTAACTAAAACAAGTAATCAAAAATTGTGGGGGAAAATTCTGATAAACATTGTCTCATAATTAAAATCTGATGAAAAACTTCATTATACTTGCCTCAAATCTTTGAAAAGTTGTCAAACGAAAATCTCCTTAAATTCCCGAAAGCAGTAATAGAGAAGATAATTTTTCAATGAAAACATTCAATACAGTTCTATATGTGCCTGAAGTTTTTGAGAGACTTACTTAATAGCTTCCCTACCACAATGCCACTATTCATACTTAGAATTCCACACCCAACTTACATTTTTAAAACTTCTCTTGCTTTTCCAAAAGAGCTACAAAGGCATTACTGGTTGCCTGGCAATTAGAACTAGGAATCAACCACTAATTAGAAGACAATCATGAATAAGTTATCTACTTGGTGCTGAAATGAATGAAATAATTGGCTGTGGAAAATTTTTAGGGACACTTGAAAGAAATAAACTTAAAGAAAGCAAGTCTTAGGGCAAGAGAATGGCCCAGGAAGAATGGTCCGCCATCTTGTTGTCACTGGTCATGTTATAACAGCTTTTTAAAGCAGCTTTAAAACCAGGCCAACCATTTCTCATTTATCCCCCTGAAGCCTCAGTGATTAGTCACAATGGTTTCCTTTTGTAAGAGTCACCTTCAAGCTGCTCACTTACTGAGACAAATCCTGGATGCATCCAAGCTAAAAATCTTTCAAACCAAGGGGAAGAATAGGAAACTCCGCTGAAGGAAGGGAGTCTTATTCAGTCTTCCTTAATTAGACAGGACCTCCATCGATGCTTTTGCTCTAAGATCATTTACCCTGTGTTTATCATTCAGATGCCAATCTATGCAATAACCTAAGCTATTATTCCAAGGTTCTAAGTCTGATTAAGGAATGATACAACTGTTTTGCCTTACTTAGTGAAGCTAAAACTTTATAAATTATATAGTGCTAAAATTATCTTTTAATTTAGCTTCATTCACCAACATTAACTTGGTATTTTTAGAACTCACCTGTAGTCTGCTGTTGGGGAATCTGAGTCTGGTGGGGCAAGTTCCTGGAAATGATCAACATTATTGAGTAAAACACTGTTTACATACAAGTAAATAGAGAGTAGACATATCAGAATGAAAAATGGCACAGGGAGATAGGATTGTGTGACCCAGCATGACTCCTCCTCCCCCACCATGAGTTTATGGTCTGAGAAGTATAAATATTAGCAAATTTGATAATATTCATGGAGTTCCTACCACATGCTGTACTTTACCTGACAACAACCCTGAGTGGTATTAGTATTTTTCCCATTTTATAGATGAAGAATTAGCCTCAGATTTCCAAAGCCACATAGTTAGAAAGCAGTGGGTAAAGATGTGAACACAGTAGTTCTAGAAATTGTGAATGTGCAGATCTAGGTCTAGAAGACACACACACATACACACGCATACACTGTCCCTGCTCATGTTAGAACAAGTTTGCTTTTATTATTGTTGTTTGTTTGGTGCTGGAGATTGAAGCAGGGGTGCTCTGCCTCCAGGCTACACCCCCGACCCTTTAATTTTTTGTTTTGAAACAGGGTTTTACTAGTTTGCTGAGAGTCTCACTAAGTTGCTAACACTGGTCTCGAATGTGCAATCTTTCTGTTTCAAGTTTTCCAAGTATAGGATTACAGGTGTGCGCCACCATGGCCAGCTTTATTACAGCTTTTGAAAGCATATCCCCCCCCCCCACACACACACACCCTGCCCTACTTCATTTACTAGTCTCAAACTTGTGCTCTTTTATTTTCAAGCCTGGTTATGTGGCCACCCACCCAACTGCATTAGTTAAGATGCACAGGTCATCCTGGACCCTGCCCTCTCCTTTGGGCCCCACATTCAGTCATTTGGGAACTAAAGACATTTCACCTCAATCTCAATGGATCCTGTCCCCTTTCTTCCATCTCTACTGCTAACTTGGTTGAAACTATCATCATTTCCCACTTCGATCCTTATTTCAACATTCACATTCTTGCTCGATTATAATCCCTTTTATGCATCGCTGTTTGGATGATCTTCTAAGACACAAATATGATTATGTCATTCAAATAATATATGTTTCAGTATTTTCTTATAGCTATCTGTAAATTAAGTCTCAGACTTCTTAGTGTGGCCTAGCCAAACATCAATACATGTGGCCCCTATGTGGAATACCCTATCTGCTCAAAACAGAACAACCAAGCACTGCAGCTATACCATGTCCTACACCCAACCAGCACCCACTTTGTCCTTGCTAACTCAACTCAAAATTTGCTACAACAGACATTTATCACTCCCTTGAGTAAAAAATTCCCATAAGGAAAGCGACTAAAAATGCCAATATACTATTTTAAACTAAAAAATAATATCTCAAGAACCATCTTTTGTATGCCTCCTCACTCTCTATGTTATCATTCGGCAATCATCCACACATAGGCTGAGTATCACTGTATTTCTCTGTGCTTAACAGTTGCCCCAAAGTGCCTTATTAGCAAGAACCATCCTACTTTGTTTAGTATCTACAACAGGCAGCATGCAATACTTACGAAGACTCACATAACACACATTATACAGGTATATTTATCATCAACATGCACACACCCATTTGGTGTTTCAAATTTCAGTATTAGCATTTGCTTTTAAAAATGTACAATTTAAGTTCCATGTGGAAGAAACTCTAGGAGTTAGCCCTTGCTACAAAGTAAGGTTTAATCCAAGCCAGGGATTTTCAAACTTTTTTCTCTGCAGCAGTGGAATTTCTTTTCATTGAAATCCTAAGCAGAGCCAGGCATGGTGGCACACTCTTGTAATCCCAGTACTTGGGAGGCTGAGGCAGGAGGATAGCAGGTTAGAGAACAGCCTCAGCAAGTAGTGAGACTCTCAGCAACCTAGTAAAATCCTGTTTCCAAATAAGAAATACAATTGGGCTAGGGGAGTAGCTCCAAGGTAGAATGCCTCTGGGCTCAACCCCCAGTACCACAAAAAAGAAAAAAAAAGAAAGAAAGAAAAGAAATTCTAAGCAGAACTCTGATGTATAAAAGAGATAAATATGAGGCTGAAAAAGGGAGCTAGGGAGCTAGCCTGCTTTGTTTCCTTTGCTCCACATGCTGGACCCTAAGGCATGTCTAAGAAATCTCCAAGAAACAGAGTTTGAAAACCACTGTTCTGAATAATTTCAGCCAGGGAAATATTATGTCCCAAGCACAATGATCTTAAGTGAAAAAAAGTGCATGCTGGTTAAGTACTGCCTAAACTTTTAATCTCTAGTTAATGCCTTTGAGTGGGTTTTTTTAAAATCAGTTCTATTTTAAATACATGGTTAAGGAAATAGCAAAATCAATTCTAATTCAATTTAAGGAAATTATTTAATAATTCATCCTAATGATTACATTCTTTTCTCCTGTTGTGTATTGACCACATTTATCTTCACATGTTCTAATGAAATATTTCTTTTGGTTCGTTCTTTCAATATTTCACACAATGTATTTATATTGGTTTTGGTCACAAAAGTAAAAAGATGAGTTCAGAAACTACAAAAAGGAATCCAGTTCAGATTTTTAAATGGAAAAGTATAGGCACAGTGTCCCAGACATTCAAGAGGCTGAGACAGGAGGATCATAAGTTGAATGTCATCCTCCTAGGTAACTTAGTGAGACTCTATCTATAAATAGAGGGGGAGGGGAAGGGAGGGGGAAGAAGAAGGGAGGGAGGGAGGAAGAGAAAGAGGAAGAGAGAGAGAGAGAGAGAGAGAGAGAGAGAGAGAGAGAGAGAGGGAGAGAGAGAGAGAGAGACAGATACAAGGGGAGAGGAGAGGAGGGAGGAGGAAGGGAGGGAGGGAGGGGCTATAGTTCAATGGTAGAATGTACGTGGGTTTGACCCCCAGCACTGCAAATAAATAAATGAATAAAAAACAAAATGGAAAAGCAACCACCTTTACTGCAAAAGTCAAAATGTAATTGTATGGGCATTTGGGGTGGGCAGGATATGTTTTAACTACTCAGATATAATTTATTTGCTATTCTGCATTCTAAACCGATACAATGTTCCCTCTCTACACCTACACAAACCACACTCAAGCACTTCACTCTTGATCATCTTTAGCTCTACCTCATCTATTAATTGATTAAACCAACACATTTTGACAAAACGAAAATAGCAAAGAGGACAAAGGAATCATAAATTTAGGTGTTCTGACATTGGTAGTGGCTGGTAAACAAAGACACAGGTTTTTCAAAAGCCCTAGATCAAGTGTACCCCAAATTCAAAATCAGTATTTGTGTGTGTGGTACTGGGGATTGAACTCAGTTGGCATTCTACCTCTGAGCTACAGCCTCAGCCCTATTTTATTTTTTATTTTGAAACAAGGTCTTGCTAAGTTGCTTAAACTGGCCTCAAACATGCTATCCTCCTGTCTCAGCCTCCCAACAAAATCAGTATTTGGATGAGGCAGTCAGCTCTCTCAACAAATCCTTCTGTAGAATATTGCTTGAAAGTCACTGATCAAAATCAATCCACACGCTGGCATTTCTTCTCTAGCATTCATGTCTTCCTCTTCCACTGAGCTGCTGAACTTTGTAAATCTCAATGGGCTTGGCTAAGTAACAAGAAATGGTTGGTTGAAAAAGTGTAGCACACAAACTAGCAAGAAATTCGGAAAAGATACACGAGAAAGTAATTGTGTGTATTACATTGGTTTGGAGATTTAAAAGTATCTGGCAGTGCATGTCCCAGATGGCTAAGTTTGAATGATGCACATGTGCACCTTGAGATTTCAACTGCAAAGTTAGGTGAGCTATATCAAAAGTGCTTATATGTACAAAAAGGTGCTCAAAAAAAAAAAAAAGTTGATTCAACTTCCCTAGTCTCCAAGATGTGTACACATAGTTCTGTTTCTGTGACTGTCCAAACTTGTGACTACCTATGAGCCTGTGAGTATGAGACTGTTAATGTACCTATGATAGACATATTTGAAGTTGTGTGTTCCACAGAAGAGCTGAAGGGAGGCAGCTCATCAGAGGACTGCCCCAGGCATACTGGAAAAATGCCCACAACTAACTCTCCTGGAGCTGAGATGCAGAGAAAGCAGGAAGAGAGTGGGAGCCAAGTGCTTCCATCCCTGGTGAAAGTAGGCTGCTAGAGCCAAATTATACAAGAGAGCGGGGTTGACACCACATAGAAGCCCTATAATCCTTCAAAGAAAGGGCCTTTATAAGTCATAAAACTACTTAGAATAATTAAGTTATTAATGGACAAACTGAAAGGTTATAATATGTAAACTGTGGCATTACGTAGAAAGTTAAGAAAACTGTAATTCTCTAAAGTATTAGCATTAATTATTTCCTAATTTTATTGCCATAATTACATGCATTTAAATAGAAAATTGTGTAAATTAGTCATTGCACAAACTTCATTCTCTAAGAAAGCCAAGGTAATAACTTACAAATTAAGAAATAAGTGATTTGGGGGGAGTACACAATTATTTGCTGTTTGTACAACTGTTTCAAGGTAATTTGACATTCTTAGATACCCTGTAGAGTAATTCTATGAGTAAGGTGGATGATTACCAACCAATTATATAGTTACTTTGCTTGAAGACTCAAAAGCAAAGTGATTTGCATAAAGCCACAGAATCCATGCAAGAATTGAAAGAAAATGATATTAGTTATGTGGAAAACAAAACACTCCTCCTTTGAAATAGTATAGAGACATTTAACAGTAAGAAACAGTAATACATTTTGGTAATTTCCCAGTTATTTTGGCAAAACTGATAACTGATAGTCCCTAAAACTTGATTTTTCCACACTTTTTTTTTTTTTGTAAAAATGATGACTTGAACCTATAACTACCTTTGCTAAAGAATCGTGTCATTATCTGGAGGGGTGAAGGGAGGGAAGATCACAAAAAAAGTTGAAAACATCATAATTCTTAATTTCAAAACCTTAACTTGAACAAAAATCAACACAGTAGTCTACATGACATATAAAGGAGACAGGAGACATGCATTTGTTTCTTCTAGTTTTTTCTCCCTTTGCTGGTATAAAGCCCAAAGGTAAATTTATCTTAGGTTTAAACTGAAGCAGTATAAACCTATAAACCAAAACCCATCAAGCAATACTGTAGCTATCATTTTTAGTGTATACTTGCTGAATTTATAATTTTTTAAAAAAGTCAATGGCTCCCAAATATCCTTGGTTGCCTGACAGTTCTTGTCAACAGAAAACCATCATCTTGGTCCCCTGACATTAACTTTTATTAAAACTTAAATTTTTTATTTATTTATGGAATTTTACCATGAAGTTGGTTCTCATTATTACCAAAGGGAAGACCTAATAGGAAAATACATAAATGAAAACTAAAATGATCAGTTACTATCTTTAATTAGAAGACTTAGTTCTACTTTATACTTGTTAATTTGCAAAAGATTAAGCACAATCTACCTCCTGTTTTGAGGGACACCAAATTATCTTCAATTAGGGATTCTGTTTTATTTAATGACTAAGGAAAATTTTTGTACAGTCAATTAAAATTTTCCTGGAAAAAATGTGTGGGACACTTTCCCATATAATAATATCACATTTGGGTCCTCTAAAAAGATGCCATCTCACAGGTAAAAACTTTCTCAACAAGACCCCAAAAGCACAAGCAACTCAAAGGAAGATCAATACATGGGACTGCATTAAACTGAAGAGCTTCTGTGCAGCAAAGGAAACTATCAAGAACCTCAAGAGCCCCAGAGTGGGAGAAAATTTTTGCCAGCTACTCTTCTGATAGAGGTCTAATATTAAGGATATACAGAGAACTCAAGAAAATAACAGCTAAGAAAACAAATAACTCAATCAAAAAATGGGCAAAGGATCTAAATAGAAACACCTCACAAAAGAAGAAATACAAATGGCCAATAAATGTATGAGGAAATGTTCTACATCATTAGCAATCAGAGAGATGCAAATCAAAACTACCCTGAGATTTCACTTAACTCCAATCAGAATGGCAACCATAAAAAACACAAACAACAAATGCTGGTGAGGGTGTGGAGAAGTGGGAACCTAATACATTGTTGGTGGGATTGCAAATTAGTGCAACCACTTTGGAAAACAGTATGGAGGATCCTCAGATGAATGGGAATGAACCTACCATATGATCCAGCAATACCACTTCTGGGTATCTACCCAAAAGAATGGAAACCAAACTATCAGACCAATGTATGTGTATCTAGCTGCACAATTCACAATTGCCAAACTATGGAACCAGCCAAGATGTCCATCGACAGATGAATGGATTACAAAACTATGGAATATGTACACAATGGAATTTTACTCACTCATAAAGAAGAACGAAATCATGTTATTTGCAGGGAAATGGATGCAACTGGAAAACATTATGTTAAGTGAGATTAGTCAGTCAAAAGAGTAAAAAAGCATATGTTCTCCCTAATATGTGGATGCTAGGGAGAAGATGGTGCATAAGAGGGACTCCAGATGAAAAAGGAGGAATCCTAGATAAGCAAAGAAGTTGACTTAATTGAAGGCGATGGATGGGGAGGGGGTCGGACACCCTAATGCACATGATGTACTTTCACAAATATATCAAAGTCAATCACTAAACTGAACTTGAGAAGGAGGGAGGGCAAGGGAGTGGGGTGGGAGTTGGGGAAGGGGTTAAATGAGAAATGTGTGCATATATGCCTTTATCAGCTTGTACCTAACAAAGATACATGATTACAATGCACCAATTAATAAAAAAAATCACAATAAATTACCAAAAAAAAGAAGATCCCATCTGTGCCATCTGCTCATAAAAAAATGATTGCTGTCAATGTTGTTATAAGAAATGAATGATAAGGAGGCAAATCTTTCCCCTAAACGCAATCATAATGCCTCACAAATTTAATGATACACTAATGTTTAAAAAACTGAATATTTGGGATCCTCCAGTCAAATACCCCTTTCCCAAAGCATGAAATTACCAACAGAATGGTTTTAGTTTTTCAAGATGTAGCACTTTTCTATCTCTATTTCTATCTTTTTTTTTTTGTACTGGGGATTGAACCCAGGGGCATTCTGCCTCTGAGCTTCACCTCCAGCCCTTTTTAAATTTTGAAATGACGTCTCGCTAAGTTGCTAAGCACCTTGCTAAGTTTCTGAGGCTGGCCATGAACCTGCAATCCTCCTGTCTCAACCTCTAAACTACTGAGATTATAGACATGCTCTCTTGCTTCTCCACATTTTTCTGAGTTTGTTTGTGTGGTAAAGTCTACAGGCTGATGTGTACAAATCCACAAACAGACAAACTTTCTAGATAAAGCCCATAGGACCACTCCTTGTTCACACTTTCACAGGTAGCCCTCAAGGAAATTTAAGGACAACTATTCCCTTTTTAAAACTCCAGGTGGAGGGTGGTTAGAAAACATCCTTTCCCTACTCCTACTGCACCCCCACCAGAAACCCCCAGAGGCTCCAGATTTCTCAATCCTAAAAGAAGTTCTTTAAATCTTTAATCAGGGAATCTCAACCTTTTCCTCTCTTTATCATAACATACTCTTCATCAGCCTCCAAATCCCCAGACTCCTGACCCTGGGATCTGCATCATAAAAGCTCCACAGTGATTCTGACTTGAATGCAGTTTGAGAACAACTATGTTAGACTCAACTTTAGGACCTAAAATTCTTTACCTGGAATTTAATTTTTTTCATTTAAATAATTGCTGAGATTTATCTTTGATGTACATCAACCAAATCTGTAATAAATTTTTAATGTTAAGCTTCTGGTCACAAACATAACCCTTAATCCCAATGGTTGGGGGGCAATTTACATGTCAGAATTACCTTACGATGTGATTTCTAGGAATGAATTGTAATAAGGGGACAGCTAGTGAGGGGGAAAAAATTCTTCCTACTATCAGTGGCAACACACTTATTCACTAAGCTGCAAAGATAACTAAGTACATATACAGAAACCCTGAATAGATTTGGGGATGGGGGACATTCCCAGAACACCTGGCTATTGCTTCTCAACATGGTCAAGGTCATGGGGCACAAAGAAACTGCCCAGGCCAGAGGAAACTAAGGAGACATGATAACCATTGTGTTAGACTGAACCTTGGGACAGAAAAATATGTCATAGAACCTTGGAATAGAAAAAAGACATTAGAGGGAAACTAGTGAAATCTGAAAAATATCTGAAGTTTCGATAACAGGAAAGTCCCAATGTTGGTCCTTCATTGTTACTGTGGATATACCATGGTATTATGAAGTGTTGATAGTGAGAGAAATGGGCTGACAGTATCTGAGAACACTTTGTATTATTTTTGCAGCTTTCCCGTACCTCTAGAATCATTCCAAACATTTCAAAAATAGGTGAAAGAACAAAAACATTAGCAAAGATCAAGTTAAATTAACCTATCTTATATTTATTTATTTATTGAAGTACTGGGGATTGAACCCAGGGGCATTCTACCTCCACACTACACCCCTAGCCCTATTTTTTATTTGGAAACAAGGTCTCACCAAGTTGATGAGGGCCTCACTATGTAGCTGAGGCTGGTTGCCAACCTGCGATCCTCCTGTCTCAGTCTCCCAAATACTGGGATTACAAGTGTGTGCCACCATACCCAGCTAACCTTACACTTTAAACTATGTGATAACTTAACAGCCCATTTATATTGTTTCTGTGCTTTGAAAAGGAAAAGGAACACTGTGTAAAACAAGGTCTCCTTCCTGAGTATGCACACTGTCTCCCACTTCCAACCCAGATTCCCTTCTGCAACCTCTTCATTCACTTTGCTTGGAAGGTAGACCAGAGGTCCCAGGGGTAAATCACCACACCATCTCTCCCTGTGTAGATATCAGTACAGGTAAATAACCTAATCTCAGTGCTGACCTAATTTAGCTTTGCCTCTTATCTCTGTCTCAAATTTATCATCTACAAATGACTAAACATATTTTCACTGGATAATTTATGATGCCAATCTGGAGCCCTGTGAAGCATTCTGCCCCCAAAGAAAATATTGTGTATCTGCAAACAGTGGCAGCCCCTCATTACACAGCTGCCATAAATTCTCTCTACACCTCCGTCTGAGGTAGAATGACTTGTCTCAAAGACCAAACTAATTTCTCTCTCCCTATATATATTTGCAGTACTAGAGATTGAACCCAGAGGTACTCTACCTCTGAGATATACCCACAACCCTTTTTATTTTTTATTTTGAAGCAAGGTCTCACTAAGTTGCCAAGGCTGGCCTTGAAGTTGCGATGCTCCTGCCTTAGCTTCCCGAGTGTGGTACTAATAGGCAAGGTCCATGGTGCCTGGCTCTCTACAGTTTTGTAGGAAAGCTCTGAATGTTCTTGAGTCTTGCTCAGAAGCCCACAAAAACACGTAGCCATATCCTTATGCCTGAATATTTTGGGTGTCAAGTCTAAAGAATAAGCACAAAATCCTGTAGCTGGCCAGATTATTTATGAATGATAAATTCAGTATATTTTATATGACTATATGAAGATGAAATGTATGTCCTTTTGGTTAATTAGTAAGTGCGAGGCAGCATTACCAAGCATATACCTGATTATTATGAACGGTAATGCCTCATCAAATACAGTATTTCATTTTAATCTTGAGAATTCAGTCCCATCCAAATGACCAAAATATTTACATGTGTCTACTCAGTGTGAAAATAAAACTTTAGAAAAACAACTATGTTTTTCAGTTAAAGTATAAAAGTTGAATTTGTGTAAAGGACAGCTCTGATGAACCTGATACAATAAGTTCCCTATTATCTGGCATGGTTGGAAAATGAGGTTAATCACATATTCTGGCTTATAGGGAGTTACCATAGAGACCATGCACATATTATCCATTTCCAAGAATAAAAGAAAGATAATATACACTCAACACTGAAACGACACCGAATGTAATTTAATTTTCCTCTGATGAGTCAGATGCACTTGATGATCCTGCAGGGCCTCGGAATAATCATTGTGAACATCATCAATTATCTATGTACCCTATTTATATAGAAGTGCTAGTTAATGGAGCTTTTCCATTAGCAGAAATGGGAATAATACAAAGGTTTTCTGGACTTAAAAACACATATATGTTGAAATTGTTGCAAGTTCAATATAATAACCTATTGCATTTGCAAATAGACCAACATAATGGCAGTGTTGATGGGGTTATGGAAGGACCAGGAAGATGCATCTGGTTGTGAACTAGACAGGACATTTTATTTTGCTTGTATGTGAGCAGCAACATTGCAAATTCTTAACAACAGAAAATCAAAATGTTTTTTAAGGAGCTGTTCTTTTTCTCAAAATACATATGGTTAGAAAGGGTATCTTAAAAAATAACAGAAATGCTCTTTTTTCCCTCTCCCTTATACCTTATCAGCAATAAGACTTCTACTCATTTACAAACATATTCAAGTACCCCTACTCACTATGATAAATAGTTTTATATTCTAAAATATTTTATCATTGTTACTTTAGCAATAGAACCATTTCCCGATCTGTGTTCTTTGAAGTTTGCTATTCTGACCTTTTTCCAAGGATTCACAAAGTACATCAACACACGAAATGGTCTGAGAACTCTGGTGGCTTAAAAAACAAACAAATGAAACTTGGTTTCTAAGTATATTTGACCATTTTATTTTTAAAGAACACCTATCAGCATTTTACTGGCACTCTAAATAAAGTAACAAATACTGGTCTTTAGAGATAAGTAAATATTCTTTCCATTTTCAAACTGAATGATAAAGCTATTCCCAATTTTCATCTCAACAAGGCAGGAAGGATTGCTAACTTATCCATCATTATAGTATTCTTAAAATTATACTAATTTTTCAATAGTATCTGGGTCTTAGCATAACCCATAACAGATGGTCACTGATCTTTTGGTCTTTCAATTCAGTACAACTAAATTTTGGACAACTTAATGCTTATATCTCTCAGATATTAATGTTTTCAAACCCCCAAATTTTAAATATATGCATTTTTCCCTACTGTTGAAAAGATTTAATTATTCACATGCATACACACATACATGCACACTGAAACCTATCTTTTGCTTACAAACCCCTAAATAAATGATCTTAGAGAAATTTTTATGAAAATATGAATAATATTTTGGATTTCTAAAGTATTTTAAGCAAGTTTATGCAGGCTGCATGCTTACACTACTCATCTCCATTATTGTTTAATTTTCAAATACATGTATTTTACTTGATTACAAAATAAGCACTCTCAATAGGAAAATGTTTGCACCTAGCATGGTTCCTAGACACATATTTAACTAGTGTATGTGGGGGTAGGGGGAGAAAGAGAAGAGAAGGAGAGGGAGTGGACAGAGTGGAGAGGAGAGAGGGAGAGAGAGGGAGCAAGATTTTTCTGCATACTCATTCCATTTACTTTGAAAATGAGAAGGACCTCAAACATAAACTTCGTGACTTCTAGTGCTTAGTGTAATTGATTTCAAACCACATTAACGTATGTTTTTTTTAAAGCCACATTCTTAAAAATAAGTGATAGTTTTATCCACTATTTTATATATAAAAATATAGCTTCTAGGCATCTAAAATTTCTCAATTTCCTTCTCCATGCATACTCCTCGCCAAGTCTTCCTCCAGGCTTTCTGACCGTGGACCTTCTAGCACTAGAGAAGATTTGCACTAATAAAATATATGTTTATAGCCCAAATTGGAACTGTTCATTTAGATATAAATGCAGAACATATACAAATATAAAAATGCAAAACCCCTCCCCCTCCCAAAATTTATATTACATAGGTCTGTGGGAGTAAAAAAAGAGAGGGGGGTTAACAAAACCAAATAATTCTAACAACATCCCTAAAAAACAATCAGTTTGCTATGCTTTAGTATATGCTTCTCTTTTCATAATTAACTCATCTTTGAGCAAACCTATAGGATGGTTTATGATCAGTGCCAACTTCTTAGGCATTAAGGTCAACGTGGCCTTGTTTGGATTAGTGAAGAAAAAAAAAAAGAGAATTTCCTGAAAGTAATTCTACTGTATGTGTGTCAAGCCAGTGGGGATGGGAACTATATTATCAGTGACCTTTTGGTATTTTCTCTTCCGACTCTAAACAAACAGAAGCAACAATGAAAAGCTCTGTTCTCTATAGACATTAGTAAAAAATACACATGAATCTCCGTTCAAGGGCTCCAGGGACACTTACTGCTGTGTTTGCATCAGTGGCATATTAGTGCCATCATAGTTGTCAGCATGCAGAGGAGGGATGATTTCCCCAGTGACAGGGTGGAACACAGGAAGCGTTGACAGGGGCCATGCTATCTCTCTATTCTTCGACATATCTCGAAGCTCCTTGGTAGATTTCTGAATAGCACTATGGTGGACCAGTTGGATGCTATGTCAAAAAAGAAATAAACAACATATATTTAAGACTATAGATTAGCCTGGTCAATTTAAAACAGTTATAAAAAATGTTGTTTCTCTTAAAATAACAAGACATAATTGCACTTTGGGCATTCTACAAACGATCTCAGAGAGAAATATATCTTGCATACTTTTAACATAGCAGAACTGAAAATTACGAATTGATTTTGAAGTAGGTAAGTTTCAAATTAAACTAAGCTAGGAAGCACTGTGTTAATATTACAGCCCTATGTAACAAGCCAGTTTTCTATTTATTTACTACGATTAAGAGAAAACTACAAGAGCTTTTAAACTGTTGCTTCTGGTGGGGCATTTATAAATACTCACAGAAGTTTCATTTTATGGTAGCTTATTACTGTAGATTCAGGAAAACTTGTATGAAAGGTCTTTTCATCTGTTCTCTGGTTTATAGAAATGCAGATTGGGAAATCACATAATATAAATGGCAAGTTAATATTCTGAACCTGAAATATTTTAGGTTTAATTTTTAAAATCTAGGTAAGCTTAGTTTTCAAACCCTTTTTATTTTTCTACCCCTCCTAAATATATCTATTTAGAAAGCAGCTTTCACGTTTATGAAATAAACTATGAAAGATGATGAATGAAAAAAAAAAAAGCATGACACACGAATGGAGCATGATGGGCAACTGAGAAGTGAGAAAAAATGATAAAGAACAGGAAAGAAGACACTTACTCTGGTGTTTGCATGTTTCTCTTTTCCCTAGAAACAAAACAAAATTTATGAATTAAATAATAGCATTGATATTTGGAACATTAAGACTCTATGCTCATGGGATCTTGCATGATGTGGAAATGCTGACATTGTTACTTTTAAATGCAACCAGGCTGCATTTGCCACCAGGTTTATGATATTACTTGGATGAGTACACATACAGCGGTGGAATACTGATGAGAAACACACAGAAAATGGAAAAAATAAAATAAAATAAAATGGAGATCATGAATCAAGCTCTTGATTGAAATAAATTCTATGACATAATGAAATCAAGCTACATGTAAAAATGGAAGAATTTGTTACTTGCTGCTTTATTAATTTTTTATCCTTTGCTTTGTTACCCTGACTTCCAGATAATCTCCGGAGATCGTCTTAATTGACATAGATGTCCTGAAAGTACTAACTATTCATGAAGTGAAGACTCATTACTCAAATTTTACCTTATTTTCATTAATTTACTCCTAAGTTATTTTTTTTAATATATCTTAAACATTTAGATTGTGTCACCCTGGTTGACAGCAGAATGCTTTCAGGAAGAATTCTGACCATCACTTCTGATCAAGCTAAGACAACTGATGTATTTAAAGTGCAATTACCATGTCAATAGACTCCACAGTCTCTGCTCACACAAGGTGGCTTATATAACCAAAGTATCTAGCCTCAATTATTCTTGGGACTATTTTGCCAGCATGAATTTACATCTAGCCTTAATAATTTTTGAATAAAGTAATTATGGCCCCTAATTTGATTTACTAGACTCAGAACTATTTTAATTCATTTTAAAGGGATAAAGCACTGCATTTTGACTTGAACACAATTTCAGTTCATTTATAAAGTATTTTTATGAACTACATGAAACTTTGCTTTTAATGGAATCATTTATGTTGTTATCTTAGCAGACTCTCTAGTTCTTTATTAGTGTTTTAAAGTACTCACACTCCTTCCCGTCGGCAGCACATGATATAAGCAAGTATTAGAAAAAGGACCAGTGCTACTGCCGAGGGCACAGCCAGCGTAATTAGGAAATCCGTGTAATAGTCTCTGCTTTTCAAAGAATCAGAAGGGGGTTTGTACTCTCCACCATCAGGTAAAATCCCCTCTCCACGAATCACTTCCTGATAGGTGGACACTTGCTTTGTTTTATCAACCTGATACAAAAGAAGACAATTACACATCAAATTAATAGCTGCAAACATTACGAGATAGATTTTAAGAACTAGATGCACCAAAACATTCTTTGACAAATTACCTTAAAAAGCCATCTTTTCCAATTATGTTATCACCGTGAATTTTCAATTATTGGAGCTAGGGAGAGGTAATGAATGAAAGTAATAAAGGCTTTATCTTGGCCTATTTTCTATGTCCTTCTTACAACACACATTCACTTATATACATATACATACATAATAAATGCGCAGTGTGTGTGTGTGTGTGTGTGTGTGTGTGTGTGTGTGTGTGTAGTTTGTTTTCTTCCTCTAAAGCAGATGTCCTACAAATTACTAAATTTCTTGTTTCCTAGTAACAAATCTCTGTGCATACGTTAGCAAACCACACTGGTTGATAAACAGGGTCCGAGGTATGTTTTCTAAGGTTAGTGAGAAAGGAAAGAGAAAAGAAAAAAAATTTAAAAAGAGGAAATTTCCAAAGGTATTATTCTTCATCTTTCTGCCATCCAGCTGACAGACAGAACATGGAACATATCCAATGCTATAGTTTAACTAAATTCTATCCCAGGATAAAAAAAAAAAAAAAAATGCACACTGGCAGTATACTGATTTACCTCCATGGTAACTGAATTGCTTTCACAGAGTTGTATCTGATTATAAATAAAAACTAAGGTTTTTTTTTTTTTTAATTAGTAGTAGTAAGGACACTAAGGAAGTAGCCACGTTCCAACATTTGCTACTAAAAAAAAAAAATTGGGGGGAAGAATTATTTCTGGCATTACTCAATATCCTTTCCCAAAAATCTCCACTTGAAGAATTTGTTAATAATACAATATTTTATTTCTGCCAAAAATTGATGTTTTCAAGAATGGGAACTAAATAACTAAATAACTGATGGATTTTCTTTTTTTTTCTTTTTAATCCTGGACACTAGGAAACTTGTCATATATAACTCTATCTTTTTTAAGTCCCAATTTTTCAACTTTTTAATATTTTACTTATCACGTTTATTTTATGATTGTTTTGTTTAAGCCTGCTGGAAACTTTTGTGGCACAATGTGACATATAAATAAAATACAGGTCAAATAAAAAATAAAAATTCCCAACCTTTCCATTTATAAAGTCTTACCACAAAAACTAAAATCTTGGAAGCATAGGTCATTTTTAAATTTTTAGAAATTAGATACTAGTTCTAATCTTAAGCTCATGTTACAGTACAACCACATGGAAAATGGCGTTGGTCAGCCTGCCCTCTCCCAACTCTGGTGAGAGGAATCTACCTAAGTTATAATAGCAGCTGCTCAGTCATTCACACCCTTGTATGATTAGCACCATGGCTGAAATACTGAGCTTTGCAAATTCAACATTTATCTATCACTCACATAAACCACAATAAGAAAATAATTTTTACTTTATTTAAGAAGGCAAAGAAAACAGATTAATTTTCTAAGATGCCAAGGACATGACAAGAATCCAGGGCAAAAGGCCACAGGGTGTATGTGTGGTGGGGAGACTAAGTGTTGCAATGTGAGTAATATGTTCTCCAACTCTGGCTCCTGGCAAGCTGCCTGCAGTTGGCTCTCTAAGACATGAAGTGACAGTTGTGTTTATGTGTCAATAACTTTGCCCAAATGTCAACTTTAAACTTAGATCTAATTCACTCACCACCAATCATAAAGAGCTGACAGAAGTTAAATCTAAAGGTCACTAAAGAATTAAAACAACTTTTCTACCTTTCAAGAGCAAGATCAAAACATTAAATTTGCAAAAGTAGAAAGACTGAAATTAGTATAAATTTATATAAGAATATTATATATATCTTACATATAAATGAAACTTCACATTTTCCCAAATCTGTTAGCATGCGATTGAAAAGTGGCTTACAAAGAAATATTTAATATTCATGAATTTATTCTTAAGGCTGTGGGTAAGATACCAACTTTCCTCACTTGGAATCTTTTCTTATTCTATGAACTTTTCCTACAATTTAAGTTTCCAGGATATTTAGTCATAACATAATATTGGTTTATTTTCAGATTTATTATTGCACTCCATTCTCTTCTTCCAAAGTGAAGTAATGGCAGCACATTTCAGAAGAGACTTTCTGCACATATCACACCAACTCAATAATCTGGGCTGATTTAACAACAGCCACCTGGACAGCCAAGGGTTTCACTTAGACCACCTGCCAAGTTAATCCAGCCTCAGCAACTAATCAAGGGAAGAGTGAATACAATAGTGTAGATACTCTTTCCTAAATGGATGCACCATCAATGAATTTACCAAATCCTTAAAGTCAAGGAAGTCTACTGCAGTTAACAAAGTAAGCCCAGGATTTGTTTCTAAAAGCAATTCAGGTTTTAGACAAATGTTCTGTCCAGCCACATCACTCCTAATTACATTTGTGAAAACAAAATTAAACAAAAACTCACCAGTGAAATTTTGCACCAGTCAATGTAAAATTGAGTACGAAATTTTTTGTCACATGTTATTACAGGCTCCATTTCTTGACTGCATCTCAATTGATTCTGTGGATTTTCAACTTCTCGTAAACAAGAAGAAAATGGGACATCGGCACCAACCATGACATAAACACTGTAAAAATGTGAAACTCTCAAGTTATCCTTTAAGAAAATTGAAAACACTGAAAAACAATCTACCCTGAAAGCAGGATTTATCCTTTTGAATTGAAGGATTAACTAGAGTCATCCCTAAGGTAAAGGCCTAGGCTTTAAAAGCAGTGATTCATGTAGGAGCTTCCTTTCATTCATTCCTTTATTCAGCCAATATTTACTGAGTGCTGTGGTATACCAGATATGCTCTCCATCTTACATTAATTTCTAAAATTTTTCTTTTTCTTTTTATTCCATTCAAAATAGTCATCAATGGTTACTACATTTGGTAAATTATATTTAAAAATTATTCTTAAGGCGAATTGCTTAGAAAACAACCCTATCACTAAAATAATAATTATAAGTAACACATCTTTACTTAATTTCATTATAATAAGATTGTTAAATTACATCCCTGAAAATACTGAGCTCTAGGCAGACTGTACTATTCTACCCAACAGTTCTATCTCCAGTTTTCCTAATATACAAACCCCTATGTATTCTTACTAGAAGACGTCTCCATTTTTTTATCTAAGAAGAGAAAAACTACCATTTGGTAATCATAAACAAGGCAACCAAACCTTATAATTCTTGGTGTGTTATCTTAGCACTTATGAGGAAAGAACTCTAACTTAATTGACTGGCATGATTTCACAATAAAAGAGAAGGTAGTAGCCGGGCGTGGTGGTGCACACTTGTAATCTCAGTACTTGGGAAGCTGAGACCTGAGGATCCCGGTTCGCAGCCAGCCTCAGCTACTTAATGAGGCCCTCTGCAACTCAGTGAGACCCTATTTCAAAATAAAGAATAATATATATATATATATATATATATATATATATATATATATATATATATATATGAATGAATGACTGGGGTTGTAGCTCGGAGGTAGAATGCCCCTGGGTTCAATCCCCAATACCGCAAAAAAAAAAAAAAACAAACCCAGAAGGAAATGACCATAGCCATTAAATAATCTTGGAGCAGCTTAAAGAGATAGGAATATCATTGGCCTTTCAAAAAGAAAGAGAAAACCAAAGTTAACCCTAAATAAATATCATTTTTCTATTTATTTGATTGATTCATTGATTAATACTGGAGATTGAATCCAGTGGCAATCTACCTCTGAGCTACACCCCTAGTGCTTTTTGTAAACTTTTGTTTGTTTTTGAAACAGGGTCTTGCTAGGTTGCTGAGAGTCTCACTATATTGCTGAGGCTATCTTTGAACCTGGGATCCCCCAGTTGCAGCCTCCCACACACTGGGATTACAGGTGTGGGCCATTAGCTATAGCTAATTATAATATAAAATAAAATGAGACCATCAAAATTCCAACTATCTTCCTTGCAGAAATTTACAAACTGATCCTAAAATTCTTATAAAAATTAGAGATACCCAAAAAAGAAAAAATATGACTAAGAAAACTAAATTTGGAAGATTCATAATTCCCACTTTGAAAACTTACTCAAAGCTAAATAATCAAGACAGTGTTATACTGGCATAGAGACCTATATGTCTATCTAGATCAATGGACTAGAATTGCAAGTGCAGAAATAAACTCCAATATTTAGTAAACTGATAATCGTCACAGGTACCAAGACAATTCAGTGGGGGAAGAAAGAATCTTCACAACTAATGGGACTAGAACAATTAGATATTCGAGTGGAAAAAAGAATAAAGTTTGACTTTCTACCTCATACCATATATATAAAATTAATTCAAAATATATCAAATAAAACTTTTGGTTTCTCATTTGACAAATAAAAAGCTTGGGAGTCACCACTTCATCCTAGCAACAAATAAAAAAACTGAACAAACTGAAAAAAAAATTCTTGATCCATTAGAGAAGTGAAGTCACAAGATAAACTGATACCCCAAATCTGGAAAGACCAACAGACAAACACAGAGTATTGGAGAAAAAAAATGCAAGCTAAAACCTTCAAGGGAACCAGTTGTAGAGAAGGGAAACCTAAACTGTAACTCATGAATTGTTGTCTCAGAGTAGACAAATCTGAGAGTTAAAAACTCCAGAGGGACCCAGTTATCAGAAGACTCCCACGTTTATATAAGCTTTATCTCCTGGAGTTCTGCCAGGTACATAGGTAATATTCACAATCTCCTTGATCTTCTAGCCAGGGTGGGGGGGGTGCAAAGGGAATTTTGAGTTACATAAGAACATTTTATTATTCTTAATAAGGCCTGCCTTTATGAGAAACTAACCAGAGCCTAACCTGCTGGGGTTGTATCAGAGTCTAATGGACCTAGAGGAAAGGAAATAACCAACTACAGCTAGCCTTATTTACAGGAAGGGAAACACCCCACTCCAGGCCAAGTTAGCCATTCCGTCTGACATAAAGGCTGCTTTACATGAGCAGGACATGTGATATTCACAGCTCAGAAACACCGGCTCACTAAACGACTGAGAACTAATCATAGGACTATGCAATGCTTCCTTTTCCCCCCACACTATCTTACTAAAGGCTTTCATTGATTAATTCCTTTCACCCAGGGTCAGTCCAGCTATCAAGAAAAAAATTACAAAACATATTAAGAGATCAAAAACACAGCTTTAAGAGGCTGAAGAGCCATCAGAACCAGACTCAGAGATGTCAAGGATGTTGGAATCATCAGATAACAAATCTAAAACAACTACAGCAATAAGCAAAGAGCTCTAATGAATAAAGCAGATCTAGCTCAAAAGTAATGTTAGAAGTTCTTTAGAGAGACAGAAACTGATGCAGCTCAGAAACTCAGATCCACATAAAGAAAAGTGGGGCATCAGTGAAGGAATAAGTGAAGCTAAAATGAAAACTTTATTTTTTATCCCTAATTGCTATAACAGATAATAGCTTGTGCAAAACAGCAATAGCAACAATATTTTCAATTATGTATGCCTAAGTATGTGTGTGCTTACGTACACTTATATATAAGCAAATTAATGACAGGAATGATACAAGGGATGTGAGGGGGGAACAGGGATTATTTTGCTATTTCAAGGTATCTGCAGTATGCATGAAGTGGTATGGTATTATTTGAAAGTAGACTTGGATAAGTTGTACATGTATATTGCAAACTCTATAGCAACCACTAAAAAAAGTAAGGAAAAGAAGTACAAGTATGTTGAGGGGAGAGACAATGGAATCATATAAAATGCCCAATTAAAACTAGAAAAGGTAAAGCCAGGCGTGGTGGCACATGCTTGTAATCCCAGTAGTTCGGAGGCTGAAGCAGGAGGATCCAGGTTCGCAGCCAGCCTCAGCTTACTTAGTGAGGCCCTCCACAACTTAGCGAGACCCTGTTTCAAAATAAGGAATAAAAAATAGGACTGAGGGTATAGCTTGGAAGTAGAAGGCCCCTGGCCTCAATCTCCAGTAAAACACACACACACACACACACACACACACACACACACAGTGAAAACCAGGAACAAAGAACAATATTGACAATCAGAAAATGGTAAGGAATATGGTGGACAGAGTGTCAGAATAGATTTTAGAAAACAAGATTCAACTATATGTTGTCTATAAGAAATCTATTTTAAATATAAAAATATATAGATAAAAGCAAATGGATGGAGAAAGAGATGCTATGCTAACACTAGTCAAAAGAAAGTGGGAATGGGGCTAGGAATACAGGCCAGTGGTAGAACATGTGCTTAGTATGTTTGAAGGACTGAGTTCAGTCCCCAGGAACAAAAAAACAAACAAACAAAGTAGGAATGGCTATATTAATTTCAGGCTCATCAATCTAGTGAGATCCTGTTTCAAAATAAAAATAAAAGGAGACTGGGGGTGTAGCTTGGAGGTAGAATACTCCTAGGTTCAATCCCCAGTACCAAAAAAAAAAAAAATATATATATATATATGAATTTCAGGCAGAGTAGACTTCACAGCAAATAAAATTGTCAGGGAAAAAGAAGGGCATTATAGCCTAATGCAGAGATCAATTCTCCAAGAATATAAAACAATCTTCAATGTGTATTTGTTTATTTAAGAGAGTATCAAAATAAATGAGGCAAAAATTAATAAAATTACAAGGAACAATGGATGAATACATTATTATAACTGGAGATATTGAATCTAAAAATGTATAAAAGAAATTATAAATAATGACCAAGTAGGATTTATCCCAGTTTCAGGTTAGTACAACAAGCTTAGTAGAACATTTAAAAATACAGTAATATAATTTATCAGATCAGTGGGATAAAGAAAAAAAAATGATCTTCTTAATAAATGCAGAAAAAGCATGTAGCAAAATCCAACACTCGTGCATGATAAAAAAACTCTCAGTAAAATAGGAATATAGGAAACATCCTCTATTTAATACAGATTATCTAAAAAAAAAAAAAAAAAAACCCTACAGCCAACATGATACTAAGAAACTCAATCATTTGCACTACTATCCAGAACAAATCAAGAATGTCACTTTTCACTACTACTTTTTAACATCATGCAGAAGCCTTAGCTAATGCAATAAGAGAAGAGAAGAAAAGAAAATTTAAAAAAAGAAGAGAAAAGGTATATCAATTTGGAAGAAAGAAAGAAAACTTTGTTCAACAGATTATATGATCCAAAAGGACAAAAAACAAAACAAAACCCTCTTAGAACTAATAAGCCATTATGGTAAGTTTCTGAGATACACAAGTTAATAGACTGAAGTCATTTTTCTATATACCAGTATGAATAGATGAAATTTGAACTTAAAAACACTATTCCAGCCAGGTGTGGTGGTGCACACCTGTAATTCCAGTACTTGGGAAGCTGAGACAGAAGGATCACAGGTTTGAGGACAACAAGTAGTGAGACTCTCATCAACCTAGTGAGATCCTGTTTCAAAATAAAAATAAAAAATAGGGCTGGGGGTGTAGCTTGGAGGTAGAATGCCCCTGGGTTCAATCCCCAGTAACACACACACACACATGCACACACACAACCAACCAAACAACAAAAAAAACCCACTATTCCATTTACATTAGCACCCCCAAAGAAGAAATATTCAAATATAAATCTTACAAAATATGTACAAGATGAAAACTATAAAACTCTGATAAAAGAAATCATAGAACTAAATAAATGGAGAGAATTTCTTGTTCATGGATAGGAAGACTCATTATTGTCAAGATGTCAGTTCTAACCAAATTAATGTATGGAGTCAATGTAATCCCAATCAAAACCCAGAAAACCATTTTATGGATATTGACAAACTGATCCTAAAAGTTTATATGAAGAGATAAAAGGCCCAGAATATCCAACATAATATTGAAGAACAACAACAACAAAGTTGGAAGACTGATAGTATTCCACCTCAAGACTTATTGAAAAGCTACAGCAATCAATACAGTGTGATACTGGCAAAAGAATGGACAGGGCTAGGCATGGTGCCTCATGCCTATAATCCCAGTATTGGGAGGTTAAGCCAGGAGATCGCAGGTTTGAGGCTAGCCTCAGTGACTTAATGAGACCCTCAGCAACTTAGTGAGAACCAGTTTTAAAGTATAAAAATAAAAAGGGCTGGGAATGTAATTTGGAGACAGAACACCCGAGGTTCAATTCTCTATACAATATATTTGTCCATATGTATATGGAGAACAGACAGCCCAGAAATAGACCTATATAAATCTAGTTAACTGATCTTTGACAAAAGAGCAAAGGCAACACACTGGAGGAAATCAGTCATTTTAACAAATGGTGCTAAACAACTGGACAAGTACACGCAAAAATAATAATAAACCTTAAACTTTTCACAAATAGTGACTCAAAATAGATCACAAACCTAAATATAAAATGTGAAACTATAAAACTCCAAGAAGATAACATGGAAAAAAATCTAGGTGATAAGTAATAAGATTTTGGATAAAACAACCAAGGGACAATTCATGGGGGAAGAAAGAATCAATAAGTTGGACTTCACTGAATTAAAATTTCTGCTCCGAAAAATACATCATTGCTGGGTTTGGTGGTACATGCCTATAAACCAGTACTTGGGAGACTGAGGCAGGAGATTTGCAGTTTTGAAGCCAGCCTCTACAACTTAGCAAGGTTCTTAGCAATTTAGCAAGACCCTGTTTCCAAATAAAAAAATTAAATAGGGCTGGGGGTGTAGCTCAGAGGTAGAATACCCCTGAATTCAATCCCCAGAACCACACATACACACACACACACACACACACACACACACACACACACACACACACAAAGTAAAGAAAATAAAGACAAGCCATAGTCTAGGAGAAAATGTTCACAAAATATATAATAAAAAATGTTATCCGATATATATATATATATATCTTTAAAAAAGAAAGAGAGATAAATAAAAAAATCTGATTTAAAAATGGGCCAAAGAGAGGCTGAGACCAGAGGATCTGGGTTCGCGGCCAGCCTCAGCTACCTAGTGAGGCACTCCGCAACTTAGTGAGACTCGGTTTCAAAATAAAGAATAAAAAATAGGGCTGGGGGTATAGCTCGGAGGTAGAATGCCCCTGAGTTCAATCCCCAGTACCGCAAAAAAAAAAAAAAAAAAAAATGGGCCAAAGACAGCCGCCTCATCAAAGAAGACATACAGATGGCAACTAAGCACATGCAAAGATGCTCCACATATCATCAGGGAAACACAAAGGAAAAAACAATGAGGTACTGCTACACATCTACTAGAATGGCCCAAATCCAAGACGCTGTCAACACCAAATGCTGCCTAGGAAGTGGAGTAATGGGAGCTCTTTCCTTGCCCATGGGAATCCAATATGGTACGGCAACTGTGGAAGAGAGCTTGGTGGTTTCTTACAAAATTAAACATCCTCTCACCTTTTGAACCAGCCTCCACTGTCCTTGGTATTTACCCAAAGAAGCTGAAAGTATAGGTACTCACAAAAAGCCTGCACACAGATAGATGTCTATAGCAACTTTATTTGAAATTGCCAGAACTTAGCGGAAAGCAAGATGTCCTTCAGGACATGAATGAGAAGTGTAGTGCATCCAGAAAATGAAATATTATTTGGCACTCACTATAAAGAAATAAGCCATCAAACCATGGAAGGACATTGAAGAAACTTAAATGCATATCTGGAAGAAGCTAATCTGAAAAGGTGCATACTGTATGAATCTAACTATATGACATTCTGGATAAAGAAAACCATGGATAGGGCTAGGGATGTGGCTCTGTGATAGAGTGCTTGCCTAATGCATATGAGGCCCTGGGTTCAATCTCCAGTACCGCCAAAAAAGAGATAGTAAAAAAAAAAAGATCAGTGGTTGTCAGGGGTAGAGGGGAAGGAATATGAAGAGAGAGAGCACCAATAACTTTTAGGGCAATGAAACTACTCTGTGTGATACTATAATGGCGTATTAATAGGCTATTATTCATTTGTCCAAATTTGTACAATGTACAACAGCAAGAAAAAGCCCTAATGTAAATTATAGATTTGGGGTGATGATGTCAATCCAGGTTCATTGCTATCACAAACGTACCACTCTAGTGGAGGATGCTGACTATCAGGGAAGGCTAAGGCCTGTGTGGGGAGAGTGGACATAAGTACCTTTTGTCATTTTGCTTAATTTTTCTATGAGCCTAAAAACTCTCTTAAAAAAAAAAGTCTACTTAAAAATATATATCAAATCAGAGAGATGCAAATCAAAACTACCTTGAGATTTCACCTAACCTCAAATAGAATGGCAATCATCAAAAACACAAACAACAAATGCTGGTGAGGGTGTAGAGAAGTGGGAACCCTAATACATTGTTGGTGGGATTGCAGATTAGTGCAATCACTTTGGAAAACAGTATGGAGGATCCTCAGACGAATGGGAATGAACCTACCATATGATCCTGCAATACCACTTCTGGGTATCTACCCAAAAGAATGGAAACCAAACTATCAGACCGATGCATGTGTATCTATGTTTATAGCTGCACAATTTGCAGTTGCCAAACTATGGAACCAGCCAAGATGTCCATCAACAGATGAATGGATTACAAAACTAAGGGATGTGTACACAATGGAATTTTATTCAGCCATAAAGAAGAACAAAACCATGTCATTTGCAGGGAAATGGATGCAACTGGAAAACATTATGCTAAATGAGATTAGTCAGTTGAAAAAAGTAAAAAATCATATGCCCTCCCTAATATGCAGAAGCTAGGGAGAAAGTGGGACATAAGAGGGACTCTAGACAAAGGAGAACCCTTAGATGAGCACAGAAGGTAACTTAACTGGAGGTGATGGGGGGGGGAGGGAACACCCTAATACACATGATGTACTTTCACAAATATATCAAAGTCAATCATTCAAGTGAACTTGAGAAGAAGGGAGAGGGAGGGAATGGAGTGGGAACTGGGTTTAAATGAAAGATGTGTGCATGTATGCCTTTACCAGCTTGTACCTAACAAACATACATGATTACAATGCACCAATTAAAAAAATATATATATATATATAATCAAAGACTTAAATATAAGAGCTAAAACTATTAAACTGAGAAAACAGGTATAAATCTTTGTGACCTGGATTAAGCAATGGCCTCTTAATTAAGTATGACATTGAAAGTTTTAACAACAATAGAAAAAATAATAAGCTGAACTTTACAAAAACTAAAACGTTTATCCTGGGTGTGGTGGCACATGCCTATATTCCCAGTATTTGGGAAGTTAAAACAGGAGGATCGCAGGTTCAAGGCCAGCCTCAGCAACTTAGTAAGACCCTCAGCAATTTTGCAAGATGCTGTTTCCAAATAAAAAGGGCTGAAGGTGTAGCTCGAATGTAAAACGCTGGGTTCAATCCTCAATACCAAAATGAACTAAATAAATAAATAAACAAAAAAATAAATACATAAAACATTGTATGCTTCAAAGAACAGTATCAAGAAAGTAAAGACAACCCACCGAAGGGGAGAAAATATTTGCAAATCATATATCTGACAAGGGACTTGTATCTAGAATATATACTTCATGATTTTAAAAGATAAATAATCTAATTAAAAATGGCAAAGGATCTGAATAGACACATCTCCAAGGAAGATATACAAATATCTAATAGGTATATGATAACATGTTCAACATCACTGGCCATTAATGGAACAGAAATAAAAACCACAATGAGATATCACTTTACTCCCACTAGGATAGCTTATAAGGAAACCCTGTCTCAAAATAAAAATAACAGGCTGGGAATGTAGCTAAATGGTGGAGAATTCCTGAGTTAAATCCCCAGTAACAAAAACAAACAACAAAAGGAAAATAGCTAGTGCTGATGAGGATGTAAAATAATTAGAATCCTCCTACTCTGCTGGTAGACATGTAAAACAGTATAACTGCTTTGGAAAATAGTCTAAGCTGGGAACAGTGGTGCATCCCTGTAATTCCAGTACTTGGAAGGCTGAGACAGGAGGATCTCAGGTTCAAGACCAGCCTCAGCAACTTAGCAAGACTCTCAGCAACCTAGTGTGACCCTATTTTAAAACAAAAAAATTTAAAGATCTGAGGGTGTAGTAGACCTTTTAAAGATAGAGGTAGAATGTCTCTAAGTTCAATCTCCAGTATCACCAAAAAAAAAAAAAAAAAAAAAGAGGAAAACAGTCTGGCAGTTCCTCAATCACCCAGCAATTTTATTCCTAGGGATAAACCTAGGGAAAGGAAATATATGTCTAGGCAAAAACTTGTACATTAATGTTCACAGCAATATTATTCATAATAGTCAAAAGGTAGAATCAAGCCAAATGCTCATCAATTTATAAATGAACAAAAGATAGTATATCTATATAAGAGGATTCTATTCAGCAATGCAAAGAAATAAGATGGTGATTTATTCTACAACATGGAGGAAACTTGTCAACATTGTGCCACCTGTACTAAATGAAAAAAGCCAGTCACAATGACCACATGTTGCATGATTCTGTTCATATGAAATGTCCAGAACAGACAAATGTAGGGAGACATCAAGTCAATTAGTGGTCGCCAAGGCTGGGTGTGCTGGTAGATGATGACTGCTAATGGGCAGTGGAGATAGGGGATTTTCAGATGATAAAAATGTTCTAAAACTGATTATTATAATGGATGCACAACTTTGTGAATTTACTAAAAACCAGGAAATTATACATTTTAAATAGGTGAGTTACTTTATAAGTAATTATATCTTAATGAAACTGTTATTTTTAAAAATGAAATGCAATAAAAGTATAGGACAAAAATCCAAAACTATGTCAACCTAAGAATTGGAAGTCACAGCGAACCCTGAGATGATAACTGTGTTCCAGAATACAATTACACGAATCTACTTGCTCTTTGCATCAAATTTACATTAGGACTTAACTTCCATTTGAAAAAAAGAAAAACATTTTTTAAAACTGGTATCCCAGTGACACGTGGTGGCTCACACTTATAATCCCAGCACTTGGGAGGCTGAAACAGGAGGATTGCACATTTGTGGCCAGCCTCAGCTACCTAGTCAGGCCCTCTGCAACTTAATGAGACTTTGTTTCAAAATAAAGGAAAGGGGCTGGGGATTTAGCTCAGTGGCAGAGCACTTGCCTAGCACCCGCAAAACCCTGGGTTCAATCCTTGGCCCTGTAAAAAACAATACGAAAAATATAAGAAAAAAAAATAATAATAAAGGAAAAAAAATAGGGTGGGGGGTGTGGCTCAGAGGTAGAATGCCTCTGGGTTCAATTCCCAGTTCCGCTAAATAAATAAATAAATAAATAAATAAATAAATAAATAAATAAATACAGGTATCTTTGAGAAACAAGTGGTAAATAATGGATTAAAGTTCAAATAAAAATTTAGAATAAAACTAGATTAAGAAACCACTGGAAAAGCCAGGCATGGTGGCGCACGCTTGTAATCCCAGCAGGCTGAGACCGGAGGATCCCGGTTCTCGGCCAGCCTCAGCTACCTAGTGAGGCACTCCACAACTTAGTGAGACTCGGTTTCAAAATAAAGAATAAAAAATAGGGCTGGGGGTGTAGCTCGGAGGTAGAATGCCCCTGAGTTCAATCCCCAGTACCACACACACAAAAAAGAAACCACTGGAAAAGTTTCTAGATGATCATTGAATATAAATAAACATACTCCATTTAAAATAGCTGTGTGTGTGTGTGTGTGTGTGTGTGTGTGTGTGTGTGTGTTGTTACTGGGGATGAAACTCAGGGCATTCTACCTCTGAGCTACATCCTCAGCCCTATTTTTTAATTTTTTATTTTGAAACAGGGTCTCTCTAAGTTGCAGAGGGTCTCATTAAGTAGCTGAGGCTGAAACTGCGGTCCTCCTCTCTCAGCCTCCCAAGTACTGGGATTACAAGCATGTGCTACCAAGCCTGGCTTAAAACAAGTTAATATTTTTAAGCATCACATAAAGCCAATTTCAATTCCCTTACTAACTGCCTGGCCAACGCCATATTTTTTTCTTGATAATTCTGAAAGATGTTTGTAAATATAGAGACAAATGGATGTTTCTTACAACTGTTAATAGTCCTCTTGCTTGAATATGACAGTGATTTGCATTTATAATTAGTAAGATTTTTAATTAATGCATTTAAAGATAACATAAATGGGCATAAGAGTTTCTAGTGCTTTGAAATGTTTTTTCCCTTAAATTATAAAAGCAACATAAAAACATTACAGAAAACTTGGAACATAAAAACAGAACTCATTTATATTACCAAACTGTTTTCATTTTCCAATGTACCTTGCAGAATATTTCTCAAATGCATATATTTTAACCTAATTGCAATCATCTCTAAAATATAATTTTGTATCTGCTTTTTTCACTTAATGCATCACAAACATTTTCCATATTGTAGTCTTTGTAATTATAGTTTTATGGCAATGTAATTTTTTAAGTGCACATGATTTATTCAGCAATTATTTCAGAGTTGGACATGTAGTTGCTCCCAATGTTTTGATGTTATAAATAATACTGCAAAGACTATCTCTGTGCATATTCCTTAATGTTACTATCTTAAAAGAGATGCCTAGATGTGGAAACATTTTTATGATGGTTGACACATTCTGCCAAATTACTTTCATCTCCACTTGGACGATCCATAAACTTCTTAAACTTAATATGTTCCGAACTGAGCTCATCATCACCCCACCCTACCTCCACCTGTTCCTCCTTCTCCCCCCGCCATTGGCATCCCCAGATGCTCAAGTCATGAACCATCATCTTTGACTCCTTCCCTCCACACTTCAATCCATCATCAGTCTCTGACATTTGCCCCGAAATAACTCTCATACTCATGTGTCCACTTGTTCCATCTCTGCTACAACACTATTAAGTCACCATCACCTCATGCCCGGGGTGAAGCAACAGCCCCTTAACCTTTCTCCTCTAACCAGGTCTCTGCCATTGTCCTCAGGGAGCCTATTTGCTGAATAAACAAATAAGCAGCATTATAGCACTTAAAAACACAAACAGAGGGCAAATGCCATGATCAAGAAAAGTAGATATTGGATTTGCCTTATAGGTTTAAAAAAGTATATTTATTGTTCCTTTTGTAGAATCAGTAAGTTTGAACATATTGGTTTTTTAAAAATACCATTCTGTATGGGGCCATATGTAATAAGTCGAGCTCTATGCTATACAAGCTAAGATACTGTTTTTCATAATCTGTTTTCCTTGTAGCTAGCTTCTTAATAAGCAGAAACTTAAAATTTTTATGAAGTACAACTAGGATGATCTTTACTTTTTTGATCTGAACACACGTGTTTTCAAAATGTCAAATGTGTAAAAAGAAATGAGATGCAAATATATTATCAAGTACAAGGCTCTCAATGAATGTTATCAAAACAGGGTGATTCAAAATGTTAGGAACTGGTGTACATTAGATAGCACTGTTTCTTATGAAGAATTTTTTCTTCCAATTTGATTTCCCTTCTTTGAAGTAAAATATATTTTAAGGCCTTTAAAACATATTTTGTGAAGGAAGAAGTAAAAGGCAAATAATTTAATTCAAAACTGCCTTTTTCAGCAATGGTCATATAAATGAAACCAATGATTGTATGTTTTCCCTAACTGTCCAACTCATGGATATAATTTATTCTTTAGTTTGTGCATATAAGAGATTCAAGACAGCTTGAGAAGAATGTGTCCATGTATGTTACATATTGCCTAGGAATTCTGTAGCTCTCAAAAGCAGCCATACCCCACTTCCTGTCTTTCTCCTTACTCCACTTTTTCTTTCTGTGCATATCTGCAATTAGTCAATTAAAATACGATTTAAAAAAGCTTCATAAGATTATAATGAAATATATGTAATCAAATAAATGACAACCCAAATGATAACCCAAAATAAGAAAAAAAATTGAAAAATTGGTAGGATTAATAATTCTATTGTAATTCAGAGCACTAAGTTTGGCTCCGAACTTCCTCACGTCCTAATCAAAATAGAAAAAGAAAAAATGAAAACAATAAAAATATGTCACAGTTCCCATTAATGAAAGAAGGGGTGTGACTACTGAATCTTAGGCACCTAAAAGTCTTAATGGCTCTAAATTCTCTAAGAATTTGCTCCTGTGCTCACATTCTTCTCATTTATGTTCTCCTGGCAGGGAACATAGATGTCATCAGGTCATCCAAAGTCCCACTACCTAGCTCCATGCAGCATTCCCTCTACTCAGCCCTCCCCCATCCTACAAAGTGTAATTTCTCTAAAATGAAAACTTCAGTATAAACCATTTTCTAGAAAGGTTCCCAATGCTTCAGGATAAAATCCACACAACTTTTCCTGGTTCACAAGACCATCACAGTCTGGTCTTTGTGCCCTTGGTAACTATCACTTCTGGATCCCTTTCCCCCACTTCTATACCAAGGAGGTTTTCAGCTGCCACAGTCTAATATCTACAGGCTCTTGCCCAAGTATTACCTCTCTCCAGAGTCACTTCCTTGTTTTCTCAAGAGGTTAATTTGTACTCCTACTTTCAACTCAGATTCACTGCACTTCTTCTATGAACCCTTTCTAGTCATAGACACAAAGTGAGAGAGTCTATATAACTACCTTGATTGTAGTACTTACAACACTGGTTTTATCTGTATACTTACCTAGTTCCTAGAAACTTGTGAACATACACTGTATTTTTTTTTAAGTCTCTTTGCCCCAGGGATCAACACAATGTTCTCCCATTAAAAACAAAACAAACAAACATAATGTTAAAATATAAAAGAAAAATTACAGAACTCAGAATATAAATTAAATATCTAGATGCATTAATTTATTTTTATTATTAAATGGACTGAGATGGGCTTCCACTTTTTACTTTAAAGGCATTTTCCAAATTCTTATCTCATATTACCATTATTTCATGAAAGAAAGGACATTTGCACCAAAACTAAAGGAGAGACATTATTTAAGAATAAAGAGTAATCCTGTAAATTATCAAATGTGGAGACAATTTCAGAACACTACAGGCTGGCCTAGGATCATGACTTTCCATCCAATAGATGACAGCTATGGAGATGCACGCTCTTTCTCAAGTATAACTTTTCACTGAGGTCTTTGACATCGGGCAAACATCAGACAATTAATGGGAGTATTTTCTGAGATGGTCTAGAGAATAAAGTAGGATTCACTGTTGCTGATTGAGGCTAGATCCTTGTGCTTTGGTAACCAGAGGAAATAGTGGTAGCTTTGACAATCTCCTATGAAAAGTGAGTGTATTCTTTAATCCTCACACCCCATCATTCCCTTCATAGCCACCATTTACACGACATCATTCACCCGTGGTTGGCAGCTATGACATGCCCAGAATGAAATATGAACCTGCTCTTCTTTCCACTAGCTTTACTCGGGGCTAAATACATCCACCAGTCCTCAGCATCTGGCTCAGTGTCAGGAGCAAAAGCGACACCAAGAGCATGCCCAGAGACAGCACAGTGGCATCAGGGCCACAGGTCTGGCAAGTGCAAATGCATCTTTTCAAAGGATTCAGCCTTCCTTTGCAGAAGCTTACTCACTTTGAAGCAAATCTTTATAATTGTTTTCTGTTTGACTCAGAAGTTTGAAAGTTGCCAGTGAGTTCTGCAAAGATGGGAAAAGGCTCATCCTGAGGACAAGGAGCTGGGACACTGCAGAACGGTTTCAGTAGGTTTATTCCAAGGTCTAGACCAAGAGCCACTCAAGTTATCTGCTGTTTATTTAATTATACATATCTAACATGGAAACGTCTGCAATTAGTAGATTGTGGCTGCTGTGAGTAAAAAAAAGTAATTTCATGGGAATCTTTCTTTCTTTCTTTTTTTTTTTCTTCTTCTTTAAATCTGGGATCAAGATTTATGCAAATAATAAGCTGAACACATTTATTAGGTATTAATGAACACTTCTGAAATATATGAATATGTTTTTAAATAAATTTTTAGAAAAACAAGGAATGCAATTCCTTGGCTATCTCTGATCCTACCTCTTGAGCTTTTCAGGATTTCATTTTTTTAAAAGGATTTATAGGCCCAGCATGGTGGTACAGGTCTGTAATTCCAGTACTTAGGAGATTAAGACGGGAGGATTGCAGGTTTGAGAACAGTCTCAGCAAGTAGTGAGACTTTAATCAACCTAATGAGATTCTGTTTTAAAATAAAAATAAAATAGGGATGGGGGTATAGCTCAGAGGTAGAAGGCCCCCGAGTTCAATCCCCAGTATCACATACACACACACACAAAAAGATTTATAGCCTATGATATTTTCAAAAGAAAACACAGAGGCAAAAGGTGTATTAAGTGATGTAAAGCCACACCACAATATTTATCATTTAAAGAGAAAGAAGGCACTAAAGATGAGTTAAGTACAGGATTTATTTCTAAACTCAAGGCAATAGGGCTAAAAAAAATGTTTTTGTTACCATGACCTTGTATGGCAACTAAAGAAAACATGCAAAATCATTCCCAGGGACAAACTCTTCTTCTGGAATTATAACTCAGGTAAGATTTTTATTTCATATAGTAACAGTGGAGTGACAAGAGTTGGCACTGGGTACAATTTATAGATATGCTATTTTAAAAGACTTCATATGAATACTTCGTAAAGGTTAAGGCTTAACATTAAATTAAAACTTCATGGAAAACATTTCAAGTTGGGAAGGGATCTGAGACAAGAGTCTAAATAAATGCCACGGGACTGACTCTCTGAAATAGCTGATGGCATATGCTGCCCTCCAGCAGGTGCTGGGGGGTCAGTCAACTAATGATTGAATTCCCAACAAGTACTTGGAAGACAAAAATTCTGTTCTTAATTTAGAGTCACATGCTCAGGCCCAGCCTAGGCTCAAAAAAAAAAAAAAAAAAAAAAAAAAAAAATCTCTCGGGGTATGGGAGGCCAGCAACCTATCTATATTTTTAAGAATGCTTTACTGGTGATTCTCAGGCTGGACATAGTTGGGTAGCACTGCTTTAGGTCAGAGTTTAGTTTAGAGATTGCTTAGTTCAATTTAGGTTAGTTCAGCTTCTAAAAGTGGGTTCTACACTACTGACTGGAGAAGGAATGAGCTCAGAAGAAAGGACAACCATGAAAAAGTCTGCCACCGTGCCTGGTCATTCTGCTCTTTCCTCCAGCATCTTTTGGTGGTTGTTGTGAGTGAGTGAGTGAGAGAGTGAGTGAGTTTGTGCGTGTGTGCATGAGTGTGTGAGTGCATGAGTTGGTTTGTTTTTGCAATAATGAGAAAATCCAGGGCACTCTACCATTGAACTACATCTCCAGCTCTTCTTATCTTTGGAGACTGGGTCTCACTAAGTTGCCTAGGCTGGTCTCAAACTTGTGAACCTCCTGTGCCAGCCCCTTAAATAGCTGAGATCACAGGCAGTTTGGTGACTGTTTTAACAACCACTGTGGAACACATTAAGGAAACTGTTGAAACATTCTCCATATTTGGAGTCTCGTCTCCTGTTCATCCTGTTCCGTGGTGCTGCTTTTTTTTAATTACTCAAGTGGGAAAGAAATCCATATTGTAACACTGCAGTGAAAATTTAAGCTCTGGAGTTATGTTTTCATATAGAAAGCCAACCAGCGCATAGACAAGAGATAAACCAACAATTTTCCTCAGAGCACTTCTACGTGTGCTTGACTGACTGCAAAATCCATTGCTATCATAGAGAAGATAAAACTTAATTCTGAAATTTTTAAGTTGGACTTCACAGCTCACTGCATTTCTCTATCCCCCTTCTGCCTACTCCCTCAAACTTCATTTATTTGTATTTGTGATCTTTTCTGTTATTTCCACAAAGTTCTCCTTTAAAGCTGCCCTGAAATCTAATTCTTACTAATCCAGGTATCCTAGTTAATTCCAGTTATCACCTGTATAAGAGTGTTATCAGGATTATGGATGAAGGGGAAGTTAGAAAGGGGATATGCCGTGCAAAACATGATTTATTCCATACATCATTCTTATATAGGATTGGGGGGGAAGCAATTCTGTATCAACCTACAGATAAGAAATTAATGATGAAAGTTTGGCTCCACATTGACAGCAATGTTTTCCATTTATCCAGGCAGGAGTGCTTCTTGACTTCTATAAGGATACAAGTCATATTTTGTATTTGTACTGCTCAAGAACTGACAAATCCCTTTCAAAAGCATTGTTTCATTTATTCATTATAACAATGTCAAGAGACAGGTCGTCCCCACCCAACAGAAGAGGAAGTTGAGGCACTGGAGAGTTTAGTATTCACCCAATGTCACCAGCTTGTGAGTGACAAGGCCAGGCTTTAGGCTCTCCTGCCATTCGGATGGGTTTCAGATCCACTCCAGCCATCAATCACCGACACATGGTGGAAAGAATGTTAAAGGCGAAGAAATAGTTTCCTAGAATAAAGTTACAGCAGTCGGTGCTTCCTTCAGCTGATAACTAGGGCATCAACTTCCTTTGAAATCCATGGCCCTAAATAATCGGCTTCTCTACAGAAGGTACAAAAGACTTAGTGCTATAATTTATGATGCTGATCCTGATCTACAATTAGATTTCACAGGACCTGGGACTTAAGATTTAAAGAACCATTAATACAACCTCTTTGTCAATATAGAAAATTGCTAGTATGTGCAAATCTCTACCATATCCATTCCTTATTAAAAGAAGAACACAATAGACTATCTTCGACCTTACAAGAGCACCATATTTAAAAGCCCATATCTAAGGCAATGAGCTAAAGGTCTGCTTACCCCTCCTTCATGTCATTAATGGGAAGCGGCACCCTGCCACCCCTGTCCAGGGCTGACGTGATGTTGATGGCGTTCAGTCGCTCAGGCTGCCACACGTTTTTCACAGCCCCCAGAAAGTCTCCAAGAACCTCGCTGGCCAACATTTCTTCCACATTCATGTTTTTAATGAAGAATTCTGCTTGATATGGCAATGGGAAGTCTAAGTTTGGTGAAAAAGGGCATGCATATTTTTAATGTAGTATTTTCAAAGGGAAACAAAAGAACAATTTGAAATTTGCTGAGTCCTGTCATAATCCTGGCAGTATAGGGAGTAACAGTAAAACAACTGATCCTCTGTATCCACAGATTGCACATCCTTGCACTAAACAACTGCAAATCAAAAAAGAAAAAAAAATGTTTTTGTTACTGTGTCTGTACTGAACATGTGCAGGCTATTTTTTCTTGCTATTAGTCCTTAAAAATGCAACTATTTACATAGCCTTTACATTATGTTAATTATCATAAGTAATCCATAGATTACTTAAAATTTAAGGGAGGATATGTATATGTTATATGTAAATACTATGGCATTTTCTATAAGGGACTCAAGCATCCTCAGGTTTGGGTCCCCACAGGTATCTGGGAACAAATTCCCTGTGAATAGCAAAGGATAACTGTACTAACTTTAAAGGATTTCTGTATAACAGATGATCTATCTAAAAGCACAACAAATATTAGACACAGAAGTTTGTCTACAGTATAATAAAACCCAGGATTCAACAGTTATTTATAACTATAGGATTCAGTTGCTCAGGCTGCCACATGTTTTTCACAGCCCCAGAAAGTCTCCAAGGACCTCCAAGAACTAAATTTACAATTTTAATTTTTAATGTTACTAATATTAAGCCGGGCGTGGTGGCGCACGCTTGTAATCCCAGCATTCGGGAGGCTGAGACCAGAGGATCTGGGTTCGCAGCCAGCCTCAGCTACCTAGTGAAGCACTCCGCAACTTAGTGAGACTCGGTTTCAAAATAAAAGAATAAAAAATAGGGCTGGGGGTGTGGCTCGGAGGTAGAATGCCCCTGAGTTCAATCCCCAGTACCGCAAAAAAAAAAAAAAAAATACTAATATTATTTGAAGCATGCTAAAATATTACTTTTTCTTACCACAAATATTATTTAGATATCCAATAAGAATTCTAAAATCAAAGCAATTCCATTTTGGTCACTCTATAGTTAAATGTTCTAGAAAAATTATAAAGTCCTCATGCAATTCTACACCTCACATAATTAGAAATGTAGTTAGCTTTTTTCTTCCCAAAATTTTATCAAAATTGTCATTTAAATGTTTGAAATTAATATTTAAACCAACCCAACATCAAATTCAGACTCTTAATGTTAGAAAATGTAAATAAACATAAAAATACTTGTTTATCAAGTATTACTTTCAAATTATTAACCATATTTCCCATATTCTGATTGTCCTATTAAGATAGCTTTCTTTTTATTTAATACTATGTCTATAATAATAAAATTTAAATTTTACAAAATGTTTACTAGGAAGCAGGCAAGAATTTAGGTGGATTATATAACATTTATTTCTCACAACATGGAAGTGAATAGGTTCTTGTGTTTTTCTCTATGCTTTCAGACACAGAAGTTTATCTTTAGAGCAGTTCAGGAACTTACAATCATTTGAACTTACTTCATATGATTTTTCTCTAAGCTAAAGAAGACTGTGTCTATAAAGTGGTCAGCAAAGTTTCAAACATACAGTAAGGACTTATAAAATATTAAAACTTTAGATCCTATTATAATAATATAAAAAGGTTGGTTATTGGAATTCTTACTTTATAAAACTTTTTTCTTACAGTCCTAGGTATCCAACCCAGAACCTCATGCATGGTATATAAGTGCTCTATCACTGAGCTATACTCCCAGCCCTGAATTCTTACTTTAAAAGGACAAGAAAGTATTTCTGGACTCTACAGAGATTTGAAATCTCCACTGATAATACTGTGTATATACTCTGATTTATTTCAACAAATCTATGAAACTTTCAAGTCTTCTACTCCTATTTAATAAACAAAAAATAAAAATTACATAATCGACACATGAAATCTTGATGATTCACTTCGTATGAAACCTTTTTGGTATTAAAAAACATTGGATGCCAGAGATGAAGTGACAGGAGAAACTCTAGCTTCAGAGTCTTTGACAGAGTTGTTTAGAGTGTGGTCATCTCTTCTTAAAGATAGTTCTTCAAGGCTCTACTCACAGAAAGTTCTTTACTTTTCTCTTATACTGTCATTATTCTCTTCACTAGACTTGTACAGTGCAAAACCCATCTGTAGTCTTCTAAAATACAAACTATTCTCTTTCATGCAGATGTATCTCCTGATTATACACATTTCTTCTCGTACAGATAAATGGTAGCTTAACCATGTGATATTTCCCTCATACCTAGAAATAGGTATGCATAAATGAATCAGAAGAAGAATTTCTTGGCGATAAATGATATCATATTTATAAGTAATACCAACTATAGTTTTTTAAAACATGTCGGAAGTCTGTAATTATTCATTTCAGCCCATGTTTTGTATCCAGTTTTTCAAAAAAGCATGCCAAATGTCTTTCTTATGATTAGTGCTATTTTTTGGAGAACTATTATATTTGGCTTTTCCTGATCCATGTGACCCGGCTCCATGGCTCCCTTTCTGAGACCCGCTGCAAAACCATCGCTACTACCACACCCCTGAGAGGCTCTGGGCTGTGCAGCTGTCTGCTGTCTACTGGGCCAAGCACTGCTGTCAGGCCTCCCAGAGATGAGTCACAGCAGCTTTCTAACTCTGGGGAAATCCCATGCCTGCTATATTCGGATATCACAGAGGCCAAGAGAACAGTAGGCCAACAGATTGGTGGCAGGCCTCTGAGGCGCTAAACCCAATTTAGAGAATCACTTTATGTACTCTCCTTCAGCTCCATGCTGTGTGAGTCTACATGACTAATTTCCCATTAGGTCTCTCAGAACAGGAGACAGCTGGGCAGGGAGTCAGATTGAACATGATTACCCTGATTTACAACTTTGTTGTTTCTTTTTCTGAACCTTATCTGGGACAAACGGCATAAGTGAAGGCCTTGCTCATGTCTGTGCTGGTGTGCATATATATTCTGTCTAGTCCAGCAAGGACAGATGCATGACCTTTTAGTTCAGTGGCTTTCAAAGAGTTTTGGGTCACTGAACCCCACATCAAGGGCAGTGGAATAGCTCTGCCTAATGTCAAAGCGGAGGCTTCCAAGACCCATTTCCTCCTCCTCCCTCATCAGAAGAGCTTCAAAGCTCCTGACTTAGCTGAATAGCCTCTAACATCAACTTTTGATCCTTCCGTTGTCTAGAAGTCTTCCATCAGTATCTGCTTGATCATAGGTCCCCACATGTCAATAATACCACCTATTAAGAGGCTATGTGTACTGTTTCTACAGCCCTGAGAACAGACTGGAGAAGGAGGAAGGTCAAGCTGTAGGCCATGCTTTCATTTTACAGGGACTCCTATAGTTGACAAAGAGTTTTAAGCCCCTCCAAGAGCAAAATGGTGAGCTCCAATGGCCCAAGCCCACTGTAATGTAACAGCATAACTCCAGTGGTGAGTTTCTGAGTAAGAAAACTGCATTAGTTTTCTCATTAAGGGTGTTCCAATTCTATAAGGACAACTTAGACTTAATACAAATATCTAATCACAACTGTAGTCAAACCCAGAAGTCAGCTGGGTGTCGTAGCACACGCTTGTAAACCCAGTATCTGGGAGGCTGAGACAGGAGGATCAAGGTTTGTGGTCAGCCTCAGCTACTTAGTGAGGCCCTCTGTAACTTAGTGAGACCCTATTTCAAAATAAAGAGTAAAAAATTAGGGCTGGGGTGTAGCTCGGAGGTAGAATGCCCCTGAGTTCAGTCTCCAGTACTGCAGTACTGGAAAAAAAAAGTCTTCCTGATCCAAACATGAATACCTACAAAAGCCCTTGGGGAACAAGAGAGTGGACAGGAAATCCTCTGTCTAGGTCCACAGAACTGGCCCTTGGACCTGCTTTACATGCATGAAGGTCATTTTAAATTTTAGACTCTCACACTTGTCTGCAGTTGATACTGCTGTTAAAACACAGGGAAAAATTCATTTAAGGGGGTTTAAGTCTTCAAGCAGTCTTTCCACATATGTATTACCAATTTTGTAGAAACTACTTTCTTTTATACAGTCTAAAGGCAATTTTTAACCGAGCCTTTACTGGATTAACATGAATTTCAAATTAGTAGGTTCTGGGAAAATGTTTTGTGTTTGCTTGCTTGTTTTTAGATGTGCAAACTAAACAGAAGCAAGAATTCCCCTCTCAAGAATGCACAAGCGTTTTGCTCTTTTCAGAGGGATGACTTTTCTGTGCCAGTTCCTCTTCTGTTTCCTTCATGAATGATACCTAGTCTTGAGAAGATTATTCTGTGGTTTACTAATTTTAAATACAAAGTTTTTAGTGGTATATATTTTTCCTAGTCAATTGCCAAAATAGTGTCAAAATGTTTGAGTGTTAATTCTTGGAATATTTTCTCTGTTCCTAATCTTCAAAATCCTTAGGAAATCATTTATAATTTGAGAATATAGAGCATATGGGCTTTATTAATTTCTGATACATTATTAGCTAATTTAGCAAGGAAACTGTGCTCCAAGTTGCAGTTAATCTTCACATACAACTGAATTTTAAAGTAAAATAATAAAATTTTAAAAAGTAAATAATAAAGTATTATTTATACTAAAGTAAATAATAAAATTATCACTAATGTATATCAAGGTCACTCACTAAACTGAACTTGAGAGGGAGGGAGGGCAAGGGAGCGGGGTGGGAATTTGGGGATGGGGTCAAATGAGAATTGTGAGCACATATATCGTTATCAATTTGCATCTAACAAAGATGTATGCTTACAATGTATGAATAAAAATAAAAATTAAAAAAATAAAATAAAAAAATAAAGTAAAATAAAAAAAATATTCTTGGAATATTTTCTCTGTTCCTAATCTTCAAAATCCTTAGGAAATCATTTACAATTTGAGCATATTGAGCATATGGGCTTTATTAATTTCTGATACATAATTAGCTAATTTAGGAAGGAAACTGTGGCCCAAATTGCAGTTAATCTTCACATACAACTGAACTTCAAAGTAAAATAATAAAACTAGCTAATTACCCATTTTGTGCTCTGTGATCTGTGTTAATCGTGTTTCAAGCCTTAACTCCTAGAATCATTATTCCATAGCTATGAGAGAAATGTTGTTCTCAGTCCCATTATATAGATGATAAAACCAAGTTTGAAAGAAGTGACCCACCAGTTCAGCTTACTGATATTTTACAACAAATCAGATATTCCTTAGGGTTTTTTCCCTATACTTTATTATTTCATGAGTTATATTATGTGGTACTTTAAAATTCTTAACTGTATCTTATACAGTTATAAAACATAATAAAATATGTCTTGTAAATAAGGAGACGATCATTAACATCTTTTTCTATACCTACCTTCTGCTGACATTATATTAATTATCAAATTATGCCTTGCTGTCTCAAAGGTGCGCCTATTGTAGGCAGTTATCTATTAGAAAAAGAAAATTGTATTAAAAAAGTGAAATGTTATTTGTAAAATGAAATTCATTAAAGACAAAAAATGAAAACAAATTATCATTCTTTCCCTTTTCATTATTTGTTGATATACTCACAAAATACTCTGTTTCTGGGCAATAAGCACTCAGGGTTTTTAGCAATATTATAGGAAAATAAATAATTAGTTGGGTCTACTTAACATGCTAATGCAAAAAATTAAATGCAGAAAGACGTTTTCACAGGAGGCTCTTAAGTACAGGTAGTGATGTGGATGCGCCATTAGCAAATGGATTAACCATTATGAATTACTTACCAGTGACCTTGTAAAATTTGTTTTTAAAAACCTAAACAATGTATGTATTTTTGTGCTTTCAAATGGAGTTTAAGGATTATCATGGAAAGTACATTTAAAATAATCTCACCTTTGTGTTGTATGCATTTAGTACTAAACTACATACCAAACAGTCAAAAAATGTCATAAATCATCCTTTGGAAATCATATCTCACTTATGATAGAAGCAAAGGAGTTAAAAAACTTATGGCACATGCTCAAAAACACAAATCAATCCCTTCATGGGGTCAAATATTAGTAAACATTTGCAGAGCCAATGAACTTACATCAAAGTCAACTCAGAAACAGTCACTACAAACAACAAACAAAGCCAAGGCCAAGGACAGAATATGCCTTCAAAAATCAAGGAGTAATTAACTTCAGAGCAGATATTAAATCACTCAAACACATCTGTAGTACCTCAAAAAAAAAACAAATGATTTTGTCAAAGTCTTAGAATCCAGCACTAGCCTTCTGGCAGTAATTCCAGCTGTGGCTGACACTGAGACAAAAGAGTAAGATATAACTGGCTCCAGTTAAAAAGAAAAATCTCATGCATTTAAAAACAAATATCAAAGATTTTTATATATCACATTATAAACTTCAAACGAAATAAACTGCAATCATCAGAAATATTGAGAGAAGAGTGAGGCTCTCAGAATCTAAATTTTAGAATAAATCATTCCAAACTTTAAAGAATATTTAAAAGGTATATAGGCTGAAAGGCTTATTATCACAAAAAGTTAAAATAATTTCTCTTTCCATAGTTTGTTAAATTTCCATGAGATTTAATCACTTTCTTCCTGCTATCTGTTGAGACACATGATCAGTTAAGATCACACTAAACACTAAAATTTAGCTACAAAAAGTAGGAAATCTTATTCAAACAAAGCTAATGGAAAAATATAAAATATGTGTCATTTTGGAATCTTCATAATCTGAAAACTTTACCCTACAAAAAAAATCATACTTTCAATGGGAAAAAGAGTACCAATCTTCTCCTATGTGTTATATCTTGAAGCTTCAGCTTAGGAAAATATGAAGTATTTTCAAATTAATAACAATACTTTTATGGCTAACTTTGCCATATTTATCATAAGTTTTATTACTATAAGTTTTGTAAACTCTAATACATTTCTTTTTTTAATCATAAGCTACTGAAAGGTGTTTCTTATTATGAGGAAGAGTTTTATTATCTGAATTTATATTTGATGTTTAATTTTATATTAGAATGTAGTCTTTCTATCACTTCTAATAAGATATTTAAGTACTGTAATAACCTCAATCAAATCTTACTTTTATGGAGATATGAAGACTTTCAAAGCAGAGAGGTATGTGTATTTTATTTTTGATCCGCTATCTTTATTTTTTATTTTATTTTTAGTATTTATTTATTTATTTATTTATTTATTTATTTTGGTGTTGGTACTGGTAATTGAACCCAAGGGCATTCTGCCTCCTCGCTACAACCCCAGACCTATTTTATTTTTTATTTGGAAACAGGGTCTCACTAAGTTGCTGAGAGCCTAAGTTGTTGAGGCTGACTTTCAAACCTGTGATCTTCCTGTCTCAGTCTCCCAAGGACTGGGAGTATAAGTGTGCTCTACCATGCCTGGTTTGATCCTCTATTTCTAATATAATGCTTGACCTATTTTATATTTTAGATGCATAACTCTAAATATTTCAGATAAATATCCATTGAATCAGTAGATTTCTGTGATTAAATAATAGCTCAAAATATGTAAAACTTTTGAATAAACTAATAAAATGATATTCTAAAATACCATGTCTATTTCAACACATAGATATAAAAATGAGCTATTGCCTTTTGTGGTCTATGAAAGATATTCTAAAATTTTGCCATTATCTTATCATATTACATGATAGACACTGACAACACTATATATTAGTAGTTAAGATATAAAAAAATAATGAACTTTCTTAGACCCATCTCAACACATATGTTTCTCTCCTACCCTAGCCCATGGTCTCTTCCCAAGCAGAAGTAATCATTGTGAATTTGGTATTAAATATCTCATTTGTGGGGCACAGTGCTGCATGCCTGTAGTCCCAGTATTTGGGAGGCTGAGACAGGAGGATCACAGGTTTGTGGCCAGCCTCAGCAACCTCATGAGGTGTCCCATAACTTACTGAGACCCTATTTACAAATAAAAAATAAGATAGGGCTGGGGATATAGCTTGGAGGTAGAATTCCCCAGGTTCAATCCCCAGTACCAAAAAAAAAAAAAAAAATCTCATTCATTTTAAAATAGTTTTATTACAAGTGCATGCTTAAAATATACTGTTTAGTTTGCTTGTTTTTGAGTTCTACCAAAATGGCAATCTATCTGCAGTTTTCTGATACTTTTTATTTCTCTTTTAATTCAACATTGTATTTAAAACATTTATCCATGTTGCTGGGCAAGCTTAAGTTCATAGGTGCACTTAACATTCACTGCATGACTACATATGATTTATTAATCTACTCTCTTAAATGACAGAGTTTGGGTCTCATATTTTGTAGCTTCCCAGTGTTTTGCTATAAAAACATTGTTTAACAAGCATGATTGTACATGCCTCTCAGTGGGCATTTTCAAGTGTTTCTTCTAAGTATGTATCTAGAAGTAGAACTGCTAGATCACAGGGTACAGAGAAACTCAACTATGTGAAATATTCGGTCGTTTTCCAAAACAATTATGACAATTCCCACATCAATGTAACATGAATTTTACTGATGATAAAATATTTATTATGGTCTTATTTGGAGATTCCTCCTTATTGATAATAGTAAGTTTCTTTACTTTATTGTTATTTGTATATCCTTTTTAGTGAAATGCCTTTTTCTTATTGAATTATAAGATTTCTTTTGATATTTCAGATACCCTTAGTAGGCTACATATATTTAAAAAAATCTTCTACTCAATGGCTTATCTTTTTAAAAAAAAAAGTATTTCTTTTAATGAATACAAGTTCACAAATATAGTGAAGTTGACCCATCTTTTCTCTTGAATAAAAATATTTAGGTCTTATTTCAGAAGTCCTGGGCTGGGAATGTAGCTCAATGGTAGAACACTGGCCTGGCATGCTCAAGGTGCTCGGTTCAATCTCAGTACAGAAAAAAAAAAAAAAAAAAAAGAAGACCTTCCTACTATGTTGCCCAGGCTGGCCTCCACCTCCTGGATGCCAGAAGCAATCCTCCCACCTCTTTTATATTTTAATATAATAGTTTAAATTTTTGCTTTTCACATTTAATTTTTACTCCACCAAGATTTTTGGTATGAAGAATTTTATTTTATGTTTTGCCATATAGCTAACCAACTGACTGAGCACCATTCACATGGCACCAGCTCTTCAAACATATATCATTCTTCTTTATGCAGATGTATCTGTTTCTGGACTCTCTATTTTATTCATCAGTTAATTTGTTCATCCTTACATCAAAGCAACCCTACAATAATTACTAAAGATTTATAATAAATCTTGATGTCCACAAGGGCAAGAAACTCTTCTCTCTTTTTTTCTTCTTTAGGACTTCATGGACTATAATCTTCTCTATACATTTTAAATTCAGCTTGTCAAAAAAAAAAAAAAAAGATTACAATTTTTACTGGAATTGCATTCACTCTGTATATCAAGGGTGGTAACGTGATAACTTCATGATATTGAGTCTTCCCATTCTTGAATGGAATATTTTATCATTTACATAGGTATTCTTTATTATTAATAAGCTTTTATAACTTTTCCCATGCAAGCCTTGCATATCATCTGTATTATTTACTCCTAGTACTTTATCATTTTGTTGCTATAAAATGCATGTTTTTTAAAAACATGTATTTCTCAATATTTTTTATTCATATGCCAAAATGTAGTGATTCTGTATACTGATCCTATAGCTCACTGCTAGCCTTTCCTAAGACTTTTAATGTTTATAGACTATGTCACTGACTGTTCAATTTCTTCCTTTCAAATCTTCAGAGATTCCATTTCTTTCTTTACTGTACTGGCAATTCCACTAACAGTTCCTATGCTGCTGTCTACTCCCTACTAGTAAATCCTTCTGGAATCCCACAATTAAATTAGAATCTAAGATCCTGGAGGCATCTGAGCCTAAAACTACAGTAGTATTTTCCTGCCACTAATTGCTTCTATAATTCTAATTTTATTGTATATGATAAACAGTGAAGCATTTTAACATTTTATATCCACTGTTTTTTTTTAAAAAAAATGTTAATTCCTATTAAAGGTTCAATGTGATCATTATTTTTGTTGTTATTGTCACTTTAATATCTTCCAGGTATGATGTTCAGGACTGGCAAAAACCTGATGAATTATGTCACTAACCTTTTTGAAATAAAGGCTAAATATAACAGTATGGCTTATAAAGATTTGCCACTACCAATAACAATGACTCCAGTTCTCACCATTTGCCCATTGGGGTACATCCTACCCTTTAATGAGAAGTATAGTTCTCTGAGACTGTGTAACTTTTTTATGCCTCTAAGATATGTGTGTGTGAGCCGGGCGTGGTGGTGCACACTTGTAATCCCAGCATTTGGGAGGCTGAGACTGAAGGAATCAGGTTTTCGGCCAGCCTCAGCTACCTAGTGAGGCACTCCACAACTTAGTGAGACCCTGTTTCAAAATAAAGAATAAAAAAATAGGGCTGGGGGTATAGCTCGGAGGTAGAATGCCCCTGAGTTCAATCCCCAGTACCGCAAAAAAAAAAAAAAAAAGATTTGTGTGTGCATGTGCATGTGCATGTGCTGGGAATTAAACCCAGGGCCTCATACACACTAGGTAAGTGTTCTACCACTGAGCTATATGCACCTCCCCACCTCCAAAATTTTGGTGTGCTATTACCTCTGCTGAAGATAGCCTTTCTTTCACTTTATAAATTCCCTAATGCCTTATTATAGCAGTTTTGCAGTGTTGGCTGAGGATCTGTTTGTATTCTGTGCCCCAACCCTGCACTATAAAACACGATGGAACTCACCTGCTACTCATCTTTCTAACTCTAAGCACCTATAACAATGCTTGGCACATAAAATATCAGCTGAATGTATTTCAATGAACATGAAATCTGAATTCAAAATACAGAGCAAATAAGTGTTTTAAGTCTGCACTTATTTTTTAAATGGAATTCAATTACAGTCTTTTTCTTTTAAATTTCATTTAATGTTTTCACTAATTTATATTATTTTTATAATATAAAAGCTGAAACAAACTTTATAAATGAACAGAAATGCTAACTAATGTGTTTCCATGTACAAAATATTAAAAATCACTACCAAGGTAACTTTAATTTCAACATTCAAAACTCAAATTATAAAGTATACATCTAAATATATATTTTCTCTTTTTAAGTAAGTTACCTCAATGATAGTTGGTTTCCCCACATTGTCAGCTGTTGGAGACCCATATAGGACCCCATCACTATATGGTGTCCTTTGGATATATCGAAGCCATCCAGGTCGATCTGGGTAACCCATTAAATTTGTATTAAATGTTATGGGATCATTACTAATCTCCCCTAGATAAGAAACACAAAATTAGACAAAAGACATTTATTTTCATACATGTTGCTTTAGTAGTTTCAAACAAAACATTCTGCTTAAAACAAAAACAATTTTTTTTTTACATTTGTAGCACACTAAATGCATAAACAACAACAAATCTGAGAATTTAGGGCTCCACGTTATGAATACTTATTTTGGTTGTTTAATTTGTCTAGAAACTGGAACCAACAAAAAAAGCAGATTCATACAGATTTCTTTTTTTTAATTTGTTTTTATTTTTTGGTGGTAGTGGAGATTGAACCCAGGGGCTTCCTAGCAACACACACACACACACACACACACACACACACACACACACACACACACACAGAGTAGTTCTAACCAGGTGTGGTGGCACACACCTATAATCCCAGTACTTGGGAGGCTGAGACAGGTTTGAAGTCAGCCTCAGCCATTTAACAAGGCTCTCAGCAACTTAGCAAGACCCTGTTTTAAAATAAAAAATAAAATAGAGTTGGGGATGTAGCTCAGAATAGAATGGGTTCAATCCTCCCAGTACCAAAAGAGTTCTGCCAATGAGAGAACTATAAGAAAAATCTTCTAATTCCCATTAGTAGTACTGATGAATTCATACTTATGAAAAGCATTCCTTTCAAACTATCAAAGTTTTGATACTATCAAACTAATATCCAGAGATATCCAGAAAATGTAAAAAGTATCACCAAAACAAAAATAATTTTAGTGTGCATGTATGTAACTGTCAACATGATTTACATTATGATGTGAGACTATAATGCACCAATAAAAGCATACTAAAAAAAATATAATTTTAAAACTTGGGAGGATAGGATGAAAAAGATGTTGCAAACCAAAAAACTGCAATAAAGACAACATTTACCAATAATAAGCACTAATAACAGCACGATTTCTTAGCAAGTGCCTGGCCCCATGGTAAGTGCTTTATAAGCATTGTCTCATCTGATTTTCAAACATACCTATGAAATTAGTGCTATAAGCCCTAATATTATTGATGGTATATGTAATTTTCCATATTAACTAACTTCTCCATGGTTGGAGAATTAAGTATTAAGTGGTAAAACTAGAACTTAATCCTGGCTGACTCCAGAAACTCTGCTCTTCATATGTTTTCTCAAATGTTAGATTGTTGCTCCAAAGATTTAGCCATACAGTTTTGCAAACATGAAATGCCTCATAAGAAAACATTTTTAATATAATTAATGAAAATGCTACCTTTCTTCATGAATACCATTAAGAACATGTCTACCTTTATTTTATAAATGTTTTCAGATATGCCATTCATCATCCACAAAAGAATATTTATATTAATTCTAATGTTAAAAAGTGAGTTCTTATAATTTTCAGAAGTCATTTTTATTTGTTATTTTAGTTATAACTTAATGTGCTTTCTCTTGCTAGTATTTCTATATCTTCATTAAGATGATAGCATTTGTGATAATTCAAAATAATATGTTTAAACCAATAGTTAATTAAATAAGACTTCATAATTGGTATTACTTTGAAGGAAAAATTAATCTTCATTATATTATTATGAAGTTTTATAAAATTATCTCATATTGTGAAAGCTTGTAAAGAACTCTTAATACCATATTTCATTCTCTTCTAAAGCATATGTATAGTTTTTTAAAAATCAATGTACTCTGTAAGATTCTAAGTCTTAATATGGAAAAACCATAATTGCATGGCTATAATTATTTCTATATGACTACAGGTGGATCATTTGTCAAAGGCATAAAACTGAAAGTTATGAAGCCAGAACCATGCTTTCTTTAAAATTCAAAAGTAAATTATTTCTTTCTTTAATTAAATTTATAATCTTTAAGAAATGTTTATTATGAATTCAGACCACTTAAAATGGTTTTAATGATGTCTGACCATACACCATCTAGGTTATGTACACTGAACAACAACAACAAAAATTGGTGAATTAACCCCTCCCCCCAACACACACACAAAGAACATACCAGGTTTTGGGTAAGGTGGAAATTCTCCCTTAAAATACTCTCTTTCCAAAACATGAACAAAGAGGACACCTGCAGATGGATATACGTTCCGATCAGAGTGCACCTTCGAGAAAATAGTGTACACTGAAAATAAAGGGGAAAGATGAGAGACAGACAAATGAGATCTACCCCTGATACTTCAGCTTGGACTGCAAGGAAGGGCTTCACTAGACAGAAATTTCGAGAAAACTGAAGCAACATGCAAGAGAACTGTTAATAAAGGTTTGTTTTAAAGGGAAGTGATATTAGGGGAAAAAAAACTATTTTAACATGTTTAAACTCTTTTCACACTATAAATAAAACTGCATACATTTAATATTTTAATTGTTATTAAATAGTGAAGAAATCTATAACATTGTTTTGGTAATTTCTTTTCAGTCGAAATTCTTACCAACAAAATATATCATGAGCTTGCTCTATTTTTTTAATTATTGTGTGTGTGTGTTTGTGTGTAGCACTGGAGATTGAACCCAGGGACATTCTACATCTAAACTACACCCCCAGTCCTATTTTTTTAATTCATTTTATTTTGAAACAGGATCTCACTATTTTGCAGAGAGCCTCACTAAGTAGCTGAGGCTGGCCGCGAACCCGGATCCTGCAGTCTCAGCTCCCAAGTACTGGGATTACAAGCATGTGCTACCATGCCCAGCTTCTCTTTCCATTTTTAAAAGCAAGTATGCATGTTAAGAATCTACACTGTACTAATTATCTTCTAGATGTAGCAAGACTATATAATACCATTAAATATATAAGCTAATCCATATATATATATATATATATATATATATATATTTCTAAAAACACTCTGAGTAAATTTTTTTGAGTATTCATTCCTCATCTCTCTCCTAGAAATAATTAATTTATTCCATTTCCCCTGATCTTGACATTTAATACTTCAAACAGTATAATCTATCATATTGTGCTACATCCTAAATAAGCAATAACAGTTACAAAATGCAATACAATTCAGTGCAAATAATTTCTTTGAGTGAAATGGGACCAATTTCGTGATTTACTCTTACTAAGACATAAGATGTGAGTGCACTGAAATGGCCAAATTGCTTTGATTGGTTTCCACCTATTGTTCTTCTCCTGATATCATCATCTCCACCAACACATTATTGCCATTACCCTTGTCACCTCTAGAGTCTCTTTTGGGTCTCTATCTTCCTGATTGGCTAGTTGTTGCAATTTTTAGACAGATGAACCGTATCAGGCCAGTTCTTTCTCATAGTCATGGATGGATTTGTAAATGTGGTAATTAACCTTAGGCACCCCAATGCTGCTCACACCAAGCTCAAAACTTACTAAAAGCCCTGGATAGCAAGAACACTGACAGTAAATTTTTCAGTACAAAAATAGGAACTCTCACAAAATGTTTCTTTATTGGTAAAAACTTGTCCCTCTAGTTCTGTGGACGGCTGCCAGAAGAGGCAAACTGAACTAAAATATTTGGCTTTTAGCTTCACATACCCATAACTTGACTACTAAAAACACAACATTAAAGTCTATGTCACAGAAGGAAAAAAAGCCACAAATAGGTTTAACTAGGGATGTAAAGAAATTCTCTTTCCTGACTTGTACTAGTTGTCATAAGTAATCTTTCCATGCTGTTTATAGTGCCCAACTTCCACCCAATGACAATTTACTCACCTGTGAGAACGAGCCCATTCCAAATAATGAGTACGAATAAATTATTAAAACATAGTAAGGATGAAAATTTGACTTTTTGTTTTCAATACCACAATGTTGTCCCAAATGCTAGGTGCCTGCAAGGAATGTGAAGATGAAAAAGACCCCGTCCATGCTTCTCACAAGTACATATCCAGATTGGAAAACCAACATACACCTAACTAGACATTGTTCCAGAGGTATAAATAAATTATTCTGGCAATACCTGAAAGGATGAGAGGAGCAACTGAGGCTAGAAAGATCTGGGGGGAAAAAATCTATGAAAAAAGTAGAACTCAAACTTAAAGTACTGGTACTCTTAGAGATAGGAAATTCAGGCACACAGAAACAAACACTTGTGCAAGATACAATGGTGGGACACTCATGGGATCTTTTCAAGGAAGCGATGTAAGCCAGTGACACTTGATCCTGGGGTATATTTGAGGGGGAAACAAAACTGGGAAGAAGACTCAAATGATAGAGAGTTTTGGACTTCTGCTGAGAAGTCATTTCACTCTCTATTAAAGGTGTTTACATCCCAGATAACAACCCCACATTCAACACAGAGGAATATTTTGAATAATCTAAATTAATCTCTTCCGAATATATCTAATTTATTCTTCCCAGAGATTAAAACTACCATGAAGTGCAGCAACTATTTACCTTGTCATTTTTTCAGCACCTATAAAAGTGTCAAGCATATTTGAATAGTTTTATCAGTGCCTCTGGAATGGATGAATACACTCTAATCCAGAGCACAGTAGAGATAAACACAGGTCTCTTGCTAGTGAACTAAATACATACAATAATTAATTTATGGTGTAGCACTTTACAGATTACCATCCTCCATTTATATCATGAACTACTAACAGTCTCTCCTAGTTTTTGCTCCTATACGGTGGTAAAACCTAGCTTATTAGGCAAAAAGAAAGCTGTTCATATTAAATACTTCTGAAATGATTCTGTTTTCTGCAGAGCCTTCCATGTGGCCTGAAGTAGAACTGTTTAAAGGACACCTGCCACTCTATACCACCTCACTTCGAGGACTGGCACAGAACATCTCAGATTCTACCTTCATAAAAAACATTTCTGCAATCCACGAGAGTCAAGCCACAATCTACCATGGCCCTCCTGGGTGTTAAGATGACATGCACATTTCTTTATTCACGTATATTCAATTGCAGTTCTGCAATCTCCCGAACTGCATACTTGCTGGTCAGTTACCTTGGCAACTTCACAGGGAAGCCTGCTTCACTTTAAGTATAGTATGCCATTCACTTTGAGAAAAACATGATACAGATGTATGACACATTCATCATCCAGAAATGGAAAATGACTAAGCCACTATGTTTTGTTTGGGAAAATAATCCTTCCTTTCTGTAGCATCAGTTTAAATTATGGGCACCTATACCACATTGTAGAGAAGAGTCCTTTCCTTTCCGCTTTCCCATTTGTAACTTGCAAAACAAATAGCTCTTCAACAGAGGCTATTTGGGCAGTATTTACACCTATACTTCCTTTCAAAAACAACAAATGACACAGAGAATTGGAAGCTCTAGACTCTTGTTCTAAACATGAGCTCTATCAATAATAGGGATAGGGGTCTGCACTGATACCCACTGAGGCTGTTACTAACAGTTAACATGTGTTGCAATCATATATGCCTAGATATTACTCACAAAAAGTAAGCTGGAAACATATTGTTTTCCTTAAGAGCAAGTCTTGAAAATCAAACTTAAACACTCTAAGAATTTTCAACACTAAGATCTAATAATCTCTGAAATATACATGTGTACGGTGTCATGCTAATCAAGCCGAGGTCACAGGGTCTGGCCTCTCTGTGTATCGCATGGTTTTGCAATCTTCTACGGCTGCAAATCCATTACCTCTGCAAACACATGCCACTGGATACAAATGAAACTGGAAACCAGTGTGTGGCTAAATCCGTGCAAATCTATCACCATTAATGGGAAAAACAATTAAAGCAAAAGTCCAAGCCACAGGAGATCAAAAAACATCATCTCCGAATAGCAAGGTAGCTAGATTTGCAAAGATTAAAAACTTCTGAAGACAAGTTGTCATAATAAGAGATTTTTTTTTTTTTAAGGAAAAATTACATCTTTGAGGGAGCCAAAAGGCTATGTCGGCAAATAGCCATAGTCATCATTTTGTCCTCCCGAAGCTCTGATGTTTCTCATCACTGTGCTACAAAAATCTTGTCCACAGAACTATTCTGTTTTAGTCAGAAGGCACCGAAACTACAGACCATTTCAACAACTGCATATTATGTGACAGCACAGAGCCAAGAATCAAATAACAGGTCGTGATAGCAGTAGCAATAACGTGGGACCTCATGCTAGCTCAATTGCATCCTGTCTTCTCATACTAAGAATCGGCTGGAAATTTTCTCTCTCCACGATGAAAATATAAGGGTGCATGTTTATGTACTTACATACAACTACCTAAAAACAAAAGCAAACTGGATGTATTTAGTAAGCATTACATTCTAAAAGTAGTGTGGTGATACATGGCTAATGAATCTATGACATGTAGCTTCATAAATATCACAAAGATTATTTTTAATGGCATATGTATGTGTATAGACATGCATGTAGTCCCTTCCCTATCCAAAACAAAAAACAAAAAAAAAAACTTACCAGACCTTTCTCTTTGTCACCAAGAACAAGTACCATAAAGATAAAATAGCCACTGAAAGCGAGACCTTGTAAATTCCAGCCAGACTTAAAGCAGTTTCTCCTTTGAAATTTTTGAAAAGAAAGTCATAAATTATTGTCAATATTCATGTCCAGGAGGCCTTTATTAGGCACCAATTATGTTTATGTCTCTTTTATACATGCTTTACCAACGAACTAAGCACTTTAAAAGATCCATTTACATCATCATTTTCTAATTTGGGGGGGGGTGTAATACAAGGATATAGCAAAGTCTCAGTTTACTGGACACCCCATGCAACAAATTCTTTGAGAGAGCTGATTTTTCTAAAGTACTCAGCGGTCGAACCCGTTTCCAAACGGTATAAGATCATCATTTTGCACATCAATTATTACATTCTGCTCTATTATGCAGCAACCCCCTTATGGATTGTTTGGTTGCCTTGTCATTTACCGATCACCCTAGTGGGTCCTGGGCTACTAATGCTTTTTAAGGTTGTATGTTTTATAGATTTTCTGTTTTCTCCTCTGTGGACAAGTTGTCAGCTGTCATTTCTCATTGCTATCAGTATGTTTCCTATAGCAGCTTCTCTATTCTAATCTGCTGTTATTAATCTGCTGTAGGTTTAGAAACCAGACTACCAAATGAGGCAGGATTGCACAATAAAGTAAGAACAAATATGTGCTGTTTTAACACATGCAGTGCTCTGCTAGGTGTTAAAAAAAAAAAAAAAGGAACCTGCATTTGCAGTATGTGTTTTAGCTGCCTAAAGACTTTTTTGTAGCGTATTTTCTGGTCCTTAGCTGACACACAGTCCACTTCTGAATAGATGATCTTACTGTAATTGGGATAGAGACTTACTTGAGGCAAGAACAGTGTAAACGCTGTGCATTAAATACATTCAAAAATAAATAAGTGTACAATTGAAAGCCTTAATTCAACCCATATATTATGTGAAGATGAGCTGTCAAATAAAAATGGATGTAATGTGTTATATAAAATAATTTCTTACATATTTGATATGTGAGAAACAAATGATAATTTAAACAAAGAGATCTACGGATTAAATGATATATTATCCTTAGCAATAGCTAACCCAGCCTAAGAATATTTTAACACTCTAGTAAGCAACTTTCTAATAAGAAATTAAAGTCTATTTCTAAAAGCATTTCAATTTTGTCAATTTGCCTCTCATGTTCAGAGAATTTTAAGATGTAAGTTATTCACTGGGAAACATCACATCAGTGACCTGAGTCCAGATTCCTTAAATAAGATAATGTACATTTCCCAACTATTCATAACATTGCCTTATTGTTAAGCAGTGTCTAGAAAATTTTTTGAGTAAAAATGATGAAGATTTTTAGATATGTGTAAGATACAAAAAGAGTACCAAATAACTACCTATCTCATAGAGCTTTTAAAATAAAGTTTGACCCAAGCACCTAGGCATGTTCATTCTGGTAATTAAAAATGTTAAGTACTGACAAGGGGAGAAATGTTTTATTTTGCAATTGTAACAGGTAAAAGCTCTTTATGGGCTTAGAGCTCAGAGCCGCCGCTGCATACACAGCACTCCAAGAAGCCGCTACGGATTCATCGGAACTGATTACAAAAGATGAATCTTGTTTGCTTCTCTGCATTAAGAGAACTCATTTCAGGATTTTCAGTCCTGAAAATACTTATGAATTCCTTTCTAATTTATTTTTTAGCATTTGATTGCTATAGTCAAATTGAAATTTAATTATTAAACCAGAATTGCTGTAGGAAAAATATATTTTAAGAGATCTTAATATCCAGCCAGGTACACAGCCTGTTTTTGTTTTTGTTTTTCTAAGATTTACCTTGTGTCTTATTAATCGAACTTTATAAATCTCGGCTTTGAATCAAAAGCTTTATCTCAGCGCTCTGCCCTTCACCTTTGGGTTTCTGCGACATCAAAGTATGCCGGCCATTCATTTGAAGGTGGGCAGCTATTGTTTTTGCTTTGGTCACACGGAGTCCATGCCTGGACTGCGGAATTTATCACAAAGACGGCATTAGATTCCCTTTGTAAACTTCGCCTCTCTTGAGATACAGCCACTTCTCTTTACATGAGATAGAAGAGAAACCACTGCTTAAATCTTTTCTTACAAAAAAGTCTGGGTTTCCTCATGAGACTTTTTTCCCCTAACCAAATCTGCTTATTTTAATTTTCCAAATTGGAATTAAATATCTTGATCATTTTATGATCATGTGTATTTTTTCTTTTTCTTTTTTTCTTAAATGTCAATGGAAAAGGAGTTGCAAACCATTGTTAATTGGTGATCAATAGAATATTGGTCTCAGAACACTGGAAAGTTGAAAAGGATTTTAGATGTCATCCTGTCTGGGCATGCCAAATATCTCCACTAAGAGACAGATCACAGCAATACGTCCTACCCAGTTCTGGCCGCAGCCTCCTACTCAACCCAGGATTCCTGACAGTTACTAGCAATTGGAGTTGGCATGCATTAGTTCTCCTGGAGGATTCAGTCATTCATTATAGATCATAAAATTGAACCCAGAAGGACTAAGATCTGGTTCGAGCTTATAGGGCTAGTAAGAGGAAGAGCCAGGACTTGAAGTGGAGTAGTCATATAGTCAATCAATAGTCATATTGTTTTGAAAATACAAGTTAATATATTTATGGTTATATATTCTATTGTAACATTCCACTACAGTAAGTTTGTTATGTAACACCTTAATTTTCTTTCCTTTTTTCAATTTTTATACTTTTATTAGCACACTGCAATTATACATCATTGTGAAATTCAAAATGATATATTCATACACGTACACATTATTGAACACCTTAATTTTCTTAACTCTTTCCTTGTTTTATGAAGAACCAGAATTTGACCAGAGAATCCAAGTTTACCTTATTATTTTATAAAGTTATCTTTTTTTGTGAGGGGGTACTAGGAGTGAACTTAGGGACATTCTACCTCCAAGCTACATTCCCAGCACTTTTTATTTTTTGTTTTGAAACAGGTTCTCACTAGGTTGCTGAGAATCTCACTAAGTTGCTAAGGCTGCAATCCTCCTGTCTCAGCCCCCCAAGTACAGGCATGTGCCACCATGCCCAGCTTCATAAAGTTATCCTAATTACATTGCACAACTGGAAAAAGTGAGTTGACAGTCATATTTTAAACAAACTCATGTCTAAAGAAAGGAACACACCTGAAAGTTAGAGAAGATATTTTAACCCTTAGCCAGAGCTTAGAAGGAGAATCTTGCATCCTCTGGTAAAGAGTCATTTTAAGTCCTGCAACTTTGTGATCATTCCCCTGACTTTTCAAGGGGAATGAAATATTTTCAGCCCTAGGGGCACTTCCTGCTCCTCTCCAACCAAGGGGGGAAATAAGTCATCTAGAGAGAGACTCCTGTCCTAAAGCCACGCAGTCCTGTGACAGCCAGTAAGCCAAGGAGTCTCTTTTAAGACTGTAGAAAAGAATTCTATCAGTTTATCTGCAGTACATATTACTTAATTCCTATGAGTATTCAGTTAAAGTTGAACATTTAAACTGAAAATAATTGGGAAATCTGGGCCAATCATTTTTAATGTTGCCTTAGTCTCTTAGGAAAGCACAATGGAAGTTTCACAGTAAAACTAAGGCTGACTTGTTTTAGAATGTGAGTTTTCCTAAGTAGAAAAGGAGAATATAAAGATGTTTATCTAAGTGAAGTAAACAGGAAGGCTTACTCCTTTTTATTTAAACTATCCCAAGGGTAAATTTTTAAAAGTTCTTCATCTCACCCCGGGAAAAAATAAATAAGAGAATCCATATTTAGAATGTTCTTTATGACTTCTGCAACCACTTAACGTGTGTCAAGGTAAAAATATGTCAAATGTGTTGGTCTGTGGCAATCAGAATTCTATTTACAGAGGAGCTACTTGCTCATTGCTTTAGTTAAGAAATAGAATCTTATTTAGAAAGAACGTTACATAAAATACTACCACTGCTACATTTATTTTACTATATAAATGCTCTTATGATCTTTTGTGCTCCCTTGAAATCGCCAAAAAGAGATGACTGGGATTCATGGTCAAGAACATCGCAGAGAACATTGGACATCTGACACAGCATTTAAAATGTCCTTGCTGTACAAGCTATTGGTATTTGTTTTTATAATTTTTAAAGTGATGAAACAACACAGCTGGTGAAACTGACTGCTTTCTGTACAAGTTATTTTGATAATTCATAACTATAATGATAGGACTTAAATAGGATGCAGAGATCTGGAAGGGAGAAGAATTTAAAGGATGAGATCAAGAGAAACTGAGGAAACATGACAACCTGAACTCGATACCTCAGTAGAACCAGGATGGACTGTTTGAGAACTATAGTTCTCTCAAGCTCCAGAAAGATCATTAGTTTGAGGTGGAATGGGACATGAAGTTTGAAATTGGAAGAGACCACTACCTCTTGGAGAGTCTAGAATATTCTATATAAAGGTCTTGGAACGCATGTCAGTAAGGGCAATACCAAAATAAATGAATTAGCTAGATCTAACAGCTGGTTAGACAACACTCTTTCGGCAAATCAAGCAGGAACAGAGTGGGTTGCCCATAGAGGACAGAAATTCTAGGGATCAAAGTAAAAGAAGAGACAGAAGAGAAAGGAAAGGATGACTATAATTTAGTGCAAAATGGTGTGAAATCCTGAGAAGATTTTTGGGTGTCCTCTGCGGGGGAAGTAGGAACCAGGGCAGGTCCAATGTCCTTTGGAGAGGACAGAGAAAAAGTATAGCACAGATCACAATAGTAAAGGACAGCTGGGGCTATCACCAGAAAAAAAAAAAGAACAGTAGAAAACATGAAGAGTGGAAGTGCCAAGGAGGATGAAGGCCCACGGCTTGGTTAAGGAGCCAAACAGACACAGAAAATTGGAGGTATTCCTTTGAAGGAATTAGGGAGAATCTGCTGGAAATATTTAAAGAGGCTGTGGGGGAAAGAACTATGAGGCCATAGGCTTAGATTCTGGAGCAAGGGCATCTAGTACTTGTTAAAACAAATGTTCATGATCTTTTCATGGCAAGTTTTACTATTATAAAGGTCTATTTCTTCCTATACATATTAGCAATGAAAATTCCTTAAAAATGCAGAGATATTTGTGGATCTGTTTCAAAGAAAACAGGGAAGAAGAGATATTGGGAACCTCTGTCACACTTTGAAATAGATCTAGGGGTAGAAGATTCTAGCTAAAAAAATAACTTGGTACCAGCTCTACAAAGTTAGTGACCCCAACTTCAGAGATGTATGAAGGAAATCAGGAAGCACTTATACAAGTACTGAGCAGGTTTTATCTGACAGTAAGGCCATTTTACCACACAGAATTGCTGTTCTTTTTAAAACATTTTATCATTATTTTTATAGACACTTTGGTTGCCCCAAAGTTATAGAAACCAGGCTACTGTGTAGCAAATGTTCATGACCACATATAGCTAATATTTGGGGGGGGGGGGAGAATCATAAAGCAGAATAATCAAAGAAATACTCAGTGAAAGTTCATAATGGTAACAGATATTTTGAAAACCACTAACTTTTTGTCCCTAGTAAAATGCAATATTTCAAAGGTCATGAAATGTTGCTAATAGACATTATAGATAGGGAAAAAATTTAGAAGGACCAACCCATCATTCAAGGGTCAAGTCATCTTTCCAAAAGTAAGCCATCACCAACTAATTATTTAACAGCAAACCATCAACTTGGTTTTGCAACAAAAATCACTCAAAATTAGACAAAATAGTTTATGACCATTTTTCCAAGTTTTCATAAATGCTGTATTAAAATGATGTATGTTGCCAAGTGCAATAGTGTATGCCTTTAATCCTAGTGCTTGGGAGGCTAAGACAGTGGATCAGTGGATCGCAGGTTCCAGGCTGGCCTCAGCAATTTAGCAAGACCCTCAGCAACTTAGTAAGACCCTGTTTCAAAATAAAAAGGGTTAGGGGTGTAACTCAGAGGTAGAATGCCCCTGGGCTCAATCCCCACCACCACCAGTAAAATGATATATGTTAATTGTTATAAATAAGTTGTTATAATAAACATACTGGGACAATTTTTATAGGTGGTAAACTAGTAACTAGATAAGGGGTGATACTTATTAAAAACAGGAATGGTTTTTAGTTTAAAAAAAGGGCAACTATAGCAAAGGAAATTAATGGTTAAGAACATACAGAATCAGAAGTTTTAGAAGATTAGGAAGACAAAATTTATTTTTTCAAGTTGACTCAGGAAAAAAACACATACACAACTAAAAAAGCAAAAGGAATATTGGAAGCAAACATTTAATTGACTCCCCAAAAGGTATTTACATTTACAACCTAAACTCACCATCTTTCTTCCCAGCAGCCATTTTTCTGCTGATAATAAAACTGTTGGCCTGTTTGGTCTTCCAGTTAACTGTTCCATTTATGCCATCAGCCCAGCTTAACAAAATAGCTTTTCAGAATAAAACAAATGCACAAAAAAAATGAAATTAATGTCAAATTTAAATGACTATCACAAATCACCTACTATTAGCTGGGAACAGATTACTTCCAGCCATAGCTGCTTAGTTTCAGTCAGTAAATGTGTGTTGCATGCCAATACAAGGAATATATGAGGATAACTTATAAATAAGATACTGTTCCTGCCCCCCAAGGAGCTTACACTCTATGTATAGAAATCTCTATGTATTATAAAATATAAATAATATGCACACACAATAGTAGAAAGTATAAGTGCAACAAAAATAGTGAAGGGGAAGCAATCATCTATGGCTAGAAATATTGCATGAAGGAAATTCAGAGTTGAGTTTGGAAACATTACATGAGCAGCAATGAACAGGATTAGGATGAGGATACCAAAAAGGGGGTTATCACAAGAGTGTAGGGAAGTAGTCAGCCTGAAGAAAAAGGAAAAAAAAGCTGATGCCAGTTACAAGACACTATGGAGATAATACTGACAATTCTTTTTCAAGTTGCTGGATGTAAAACTAAAGGAGAATCAAAAATGGCTTTAAATTTTGTATTTAAAATGACACAGAATAAGGATAAGTCAGGAAGCCCAGAAGCAATGTCAGTTTCAAGAGAAAGATGATGAATTTAATTTAGGATACATTAAGATTAGGATATGAGCTGTATATCCACCAGGTAAAACCATTTAAGAAGATGGTAACAGAGTTTTGGTTCATAAGAGACTATAATGGGGCTTTGGGTGTGGATTTGAAGTTCTTCTCCAGAGCCTACAGGTAACACACATGATGCCCTTACATACAAGTGATCTGGACCATATGCATTCATGTCATTGATCCATTCATCTTTCTTCTTTGTCACCTCAAATGCTGATCTTACTGCTTACTCTCTAATTTTCCATCCTTCCCTTTCAGATTTGATATATTTGGGCACCATTTTTCAGATGACAACATTGGCTATTTATCCTGTTTTCCCTTCCTCTGACCGTCTCAGATTAAGTTCTCTCTGGGCTCAGCACAGCCCCCAAATTCCTTAGGGCCTAACCCACAAATCTGTCCTAGCTTCTAGACCTGACATGCAGTAGGAAAGAAGGCACAGGAAGTGGGAGGGACAGTAAAGGCAGAAGAACACATTAGCAAACACACTTCTATAGCAAAAGCAGAAGATAATTCCATGAAGAAGAGAGGAATGGACGACTGGTCAGAAAAGTTGGACCACTGAGTCTGAAGCACCACATGTGCCAACAGAAGAGAAATGTCAAGAAAGAGAGTGTGATCAACATTCTCACTCACTGCATAAAGGTCAAAGGGGACAACAGCTTAGGAAAGACTGCTCCATTTGAAAAGTGAGAAGCTACAGGTGACTCCTTGAAAGTGGAGTTCCAATAAGTCATGAGAGCAGAAGCCAAACTGCAAGAGGTCAAGATGAGGATGCTACAAATACAGTTAATCTTTCAAGAGCGCCAGCCAAAGTAGGGAAGCAAAGAGATCAGATGACAGTCCAAGGAGCAAGGTGGAAAGAAGGGATGGTTATTTTAGTACAGGGAAACTTGGATTTTGTACATCAGCTGAGGAAAAGATGCAAGGGGAAAGAAAGAGACGAAGAATAAACAAAAGATAAATAATCGATGGAACATAATCCAAGAAAAAGGTAGAATGCATAGGGCCAAATGTATACCATACAAATACTTCATGAATGAGAAAGTCAAGACAAAAGCATTTAGTGGGGTTATAGCAAAGTTAATTAAAAGAGAGTTCCCCATCCTAATATACATTTCTTTTTCAAACGGCATATAAAGTAAATTTTAAATTTAAACTATATTATGAAAAATACCAAGTTTCCTCTTCTAAAATGAACAAAAACACAGTTCAAAACTCAGGTTATTAAAAACAAAACCTCCGTGTGATCATTTCAATGATAATGGGGAGTGGAAATGCAAGGCTCTCACATCCCAACAAATAAAATACTTGAGTTTACATAGTTTAAAAATAGAATGCCAAGTAAGTATCTTATTTGTTGGGGTACTGGGGCTCATTCTTAAGGTAAAATGGAGTAAGTCCTACAGACAAGTGGGCACACCTTTGAGTTTCCTGCTTCTCTGAGGATGGGGAAGTCAGCATAAGGAATGGGTTGAGTGCACAGACAGCTTCTCTTTGGTTCTTTCCTTTATTCTAGCACAAAAGTTCTCTGATGATGTTGTGCATAAGAAATACTGTTCAGAGTTATATACACAAAACTACACCTCTTATGCTTTATGGGCGATTGAAAGGATTTACTAGGATAACTTCAAGTCTGTGGGCTTTTTGTCTTACATTCTTGCTTTCAGAACCTGACTACACCAGCATAAAATTGAATGTCACTGCATGCCTTTGACTGGCAAACTAATATATCATTGTTCATACTTTCCAGGTAAGGACAGTCCAGTTCCCTTTTATAGGATTCAAAATGCAAATCTGATTGGTGTCTCTGTCAATAAAAAAAAAAAAAATAAGACAGGGTAAAAGAGTTTAAACACATTTCATAGATATTGCTCTATTTTTAAGGGTAGTGTTGCTTCAAGCACACTCGTTTTTTAAAAGTTTGCACTGATCCATGTAAAGACCGACTCTGACCACAGAAGACAGAAGCTCTATAAATCTAAATAAAAGGAGAACTTCTTATAGCTCTACTCACCAAGCAATGTCACTAAAGGGAAGGCACAATGCCTCGGATAATCCGGCTGCTTAAACATTTCTTGTGAGAGAAATCTCAAGAATATGGAAATAACTATTTATTTTTAATTGTGTTTTCAAGATCACAGATGCACTCGACTAACTTCTTGTGTAGAAAATTACTGTAATCTGTGCACTGACAAGTTGAGAGTCCTCACTGAAAACAGGCTGGTATTTTGTAGTTTTATTTTCATTAGAAAAAGACCAATGCATTTTTTTCCCTGTGAGAACAAATTGTGTTAGGATGCAAAAACATGACTCAATTTATGAAATATTTATCTTGAACACAACTTTTCAAGATTAAATTTAATGCATTAAGAAATGTCAACCTGCACAGACTGATTTTTGGACTAATTCCTAAGATAATGGACCATCCTCATAAATGTGAAAAGGAAGAGAGAAAACTCCACCATGTTCACCAGGTCCATGATAATCTACACTACAATTATACCTGGCTGTGAGTTCATAAACACAAAAGCAGAGAATGCCGTGCATACTGCGTTTACACAGCCCAAACTAAGAAAACATTCATACGACTAGCCTGGATATCACTGTACACGATTCAACCAACTCTCCCATGCTTCTCCTCCAAAATAATCAAAGCTGGAGTTAATCCAAAGGTGACTGCCATGCCCTCAAGTTCCCTAGAAACCATACAATACTTAAAGTTTGTCTTAAGATTCCGTGATTCATCTTGAGTCGTGTAGCAGCGTGACTACATTTCATCTGGCCCGGGGCAAGCACTCTCTCAAGAGATAATACTCTTTCCCAAACCTGAATAATTTGCAGACTGGGGAAGGAGGGGATTGCTATTTAATAAAAGCAATTGAAAAGCTATGAATAGTGACTGATTGCTGATGAGCTAATCAGAATGTCAGGGGACAGAAATAATAAATAATAACTTACTCAGACATCACTGTCCAAGTAAACAGCAGGAATATGCCAAATGAAATTTAATCTGATTAACACAGTCACCTTAAAGCCAAACTGTCAACTGTCCACTGCTTCGTTCCTCTCCATATTCTGTCCTAAGAAGAATTGAAGACTTTGTTTTCAGAAGTTGGCTATACAACTCACATCTCTTCTCTTCTCTCACCACTCTCCGTCCAAGTGGCTATTTCGCTCCCTGACCCTCTATGTTTTTCTCTTCCCTTGCTTTATGTAACACTCAATGCTTTTTATATTGCTTCTTATATTAAAAATCATTTGCCTATTTTTCTTTCCAAGAAAGGTTAGTTGACCATTACTTCCTATAAGCTATCGTGTTTTCAGTACTAAGTGTTAGATACGACACTAAGGATTTTACTTTTATTAATTTCATCCTTACATCAACTATGTGCAGTAGATAGCATTAGTTCCATTTAACAATAATGGTAAGAAGTCTTAGGAAATTCTGTAACTTACCATCAGTCATATGTTTACTAAGAGGCAGAGTTGGATTTTGAACTAATTTCATGGTAAATAGCAAAGTCTATGTTATCAATACTACCCCTACATAGTTAAATAAAAAAGCAACTTGTATATATGTTTTAATGCATTTTGAGGCATTTTTCTTATACTACTATGCCACCTTCAACTTACGTTTCTCTCTTAAAAAAATAATAAATTGCTAGATTTCTGGATTAGAAATAGCTAGTGACAAAGCAATGCTACTGCTCTGCAGTGAGAATTAATCCTGTGCACTACGTACACCAAAACACAAACATGCAAACTGTTCATTGCAAAGGAAAGGTAAAATATTAGTGAAGATCTATGGGAGGAAAAAGGCTTTGCTGAGAATTGTCCACTACAACCTCTGAAAGATCCCAGGAAAATATATTTCTAAGAGAAGTGTAACAGCAAGACTTTAAATCAAGAATGCCGGGAGAAGCAGCTTCCGAACTCTGCTAAAACAGAAAAGCCCGGCAGGGCAGAATATAAGCAATTATTTAACACAAGGGCTAAGAAGATGGCATCTCAGCAAGCCCTCCTTCCCAGCACTGAGTTAAGGCATACCAGTTAAAAGCTGCAGTTTAACCCTTTTGAGGAAAGCTAGATGTAGTGAGAAATCAATTATGTTGATATTCATACTCCCCGACTCTCATAAACTCTTAGGTATTTATTCAGAGAAAATACTACTACAAAAGCAAAAAATCCCATGTGCACAAGATTCAACTTTGCACTAAACACTGAATTAAAATTGGAGGAAATACAGAAAAATGAAATGCCCAGTATAAGTAGTATTGATTTGATAGAATGGTTAACGGAAAAGAGAAGGTTACTCATTTTTCCAAGTGGACTTTGCTCTTTTGCTCAAATAGCCTAGGAAAAAAAGTTTGCATTTTCTCTCCTAGACACAATCCTATCTATCATAGAAAGAGCGGATGAAAAAGGAGTACCGGTGGGATCTTTAACAAAAGAGATATATAATATGCACAGTAGTTACACACATCATTACGATTTAACATCCTCATCTGCAAAATATAGGGCTGTTTTTAAACTAATAAAATTAGTAAACAGAACACAAAACTGTATGTACTCCATGTGAAATCTAGCGTAATAGTGCAATCTAGTGGAAAGGAATTAAAAAAGCAAAGTGTATGTACCAGCTGTTGGGTTAAGGAAGTAACCTTGTTTGGGAAGATTTCTGTTCAAAATAAAATATATAATAACCGTTACGTGATCTTTCCAATTAAGAAACCTCTAAAAGAAAGATACTTTCATATGGGGTATTTGCTTCAAATTGTCATTATTTTTCTATATTATAGAAGCCGTATATCCTAATTGTAACACATTCCAACATTATAACCAGGAAGAAACAGATTATAAAAGTCCCCTATCACATCCCAATTGCCATCCCACCAATGCCACTGCTTAGGGTGTACACTCTTAAAAGTCTTCACATTGTTCCATATTCTATGCATATGCAATATATATTGGTACACAGAAACATTGTATGCATAAACACACACATCCCATGCTTTTCTGTAAATGTGCTTCACACTTTTTTCACTTAGGATATATCTTGAACCTGTTCAGGTGATACGGTATTTTAAGCTTGCATAGCTTTCTGTTGTATGTCTCAATCAAAATTTTATTTACCACCGCCTTGAATTAATTCATCCTGACCAAACAAAGACTCATGATCTTTCCCTCACAATCTGACCCTCTCCCAGCATTCTTCATCCTGTGAATGACATTACACCTTATCCTCATCCCTGATATTTCTCCCTACTAAACTCTTTCTGGGATTCAATCCAACACCCTTTTTGGTCAGTTTTTACCCCTCAAAATGTTGCACCCCACTTGATTTCCTTATTACCACCCAAACGCACAATGCCACGATGTCATCCTCTGTATCCTAAGTTACTGTAGCCTTCTAAAAGATGGTTGGTCAGCGGCAATCTATTCGGACCCCTCCAACCTTTTCTTCATAAAGCGGCTAAAGTACTCTTTCTGAAATGCAAATCTGATCTTGTCCTGCTAAACCCCCTCAGAAGACTTCCCCCGGTTCTCAGTATAAAATCAAACTCTTTAAGGTAGGCAACTAGGACCCCTAAGACTTATTCCTTGACCTGGGCTCTAGCCTCATTTTATATTGTACTTGCCCTTTCTGCTCCAACCTGACAAGTTTTTCCAGCACTTTCTATCTGACATGATTTATCAGCCTCAGAACCTCTGCAGACCTGTTTGTTTTGCCTCATTTATTTATCCTTCACAACTTCTTTGAAAAAGGCTACATTAACACCACCACCCCCCCAAAAAAACCAGTCCAAATCTACTTAGATGTTCTAATAAAATTGGTAGCACCTAGCATAGTTTTAATAGCACATTTATATGTGCAATTGACTCTTTTGAAGAATTTGACTATTCTTCAAAAAGATTAATCTTGAAAAAAAAATAATTTGATTTATCTTTGTCAACCCCCCCTAGTGTAAAAGGTTCTATGATGGCTGGGATTTGTGTCTTCCCGGCATCTAACACAGACCGGGTTGCAACACCAAAAAAAAAAAAAAAAAAAAAAAAAAAAAAAAAAAAAAAAAAAAAAAAAAAAAAAAAAAAAAAAAAAAAAAAAAAAAAAAAAAAAAAAAAAAAAAAAAAAAAAAAAAAAAAAAAAAAAAAAAAAAAAATTCAAGAATAAATAAAAAAAAGTATTGATTCATAAAGATGGCCATTTTCTAGTTTTCTCATTATTATTATCAATATTATAAGAAATATCCTTCTCTGTATCTTTGAGCATTTTCATCAGTTTATCTGTAAACTAAACTTCAAGAAGCAAAATGTCTAGACAAAAAAAAAAAAATTACATGCATTTCAGATTCTGATAAGAACGTGTAGCAACCTGCTCTGTCCACTTCTGCAGTACCAGTCTTTGATTAGAATCAATGGTGTGACTACAGAAATGAAAGATGTTAAAGATGCTACATTGATTAACAATTTCATAAGAGAGAAAAGCCGATGTCATTTTACCACACAGGGAGATACACTAATTTACTAAGAAGAAAAACAAAAAACCTTGGGGCTAGTTTTTTTTTTTCTTTTTCTTTTGCATTCGAAAGTAAAAGGGCAACTCTACTTCTATTCCTACAGAAATAGGGAACTAAAATATTTCACTTTAACCACTAGAAGAAAGTTAACTGTAATCTCTGCTTTCAAATTCGCAGTGAACCCCAAATCTCCATAATAATTGAAGTGGTGACCAGATGAATGAGAGAAAAGCTAAAGAATGGGAAAGAATTTACACCGAAGCTGCCTAACTCCTAAACATTTTTGAAATGAGCTGCTTCATTTATCAGAAAAGAAAGTCTGTCTTTCCATGTCACAACAGATGCCGTGGCGATTCCCGTGGTACAGGCTGCCAAAGATCTATTCTAAAAATCTGATTAGTCTAAGGTAATTAGATAGAAAGTGAGATGTGCTAAAGATGAGTGATTTTTAAATAATAAAATGCGTTTAAATCATTATTGCATAAATATTGCATGAAAATTCTCAGATGAAGCAACAACAAAACACACACACACACACACACACACACACACACACAATTCTACCGGAGAGTGACCCAGGAAGAAAATAGCACTTTAGTGTTTATTAACATATGAATGTTTCTGAGACCATAACAGTAATCATGCCAGAAAGAAATGTTTTACAGCTACATATATATTGCCCAAGGTAACTTCTTTAAGTTTTAAAAGTTAAACAAAACATTAGGACTATTACTTCCCAAGCACAGGAGCCCAGTGAGCCCTGCATTCAAGGAATTGCAAGTAGCCGCATGCAGATCAGGTGAGTGTTGACAAGCCAGAACCTCACCTTTGAGCATTTCTCTCTCAGAAATATGAGCTCAGCTCAAGAATGCCTGTGGCATCTTCCACAACTGGGAAGCCAGCCCTCGCTAATAGCCGTGCGCATTATTACAACCCCACAAAAGTGCATGGCACTTTTACAAAAGATAGAGGGAATAAAAAGAGGAGGAAATTGTTCTACATCAACAATACACTTTGCACAGTAAAAGCGAGTATTTCTAACCTATATAACTAAAGTGGAGGAAAAGTTCTGGGTGTGAGCAGGAGTAAAAGCAATTGGGGGGGGGGGAAGTTGGTTAGAAAAGATGTCAGAAGAATTGTGTCTCCTTTCTTCACATCTCTCATCAGAGTACCCCAGAGTTTGCAAGGTTCCAGGGCATAAAAACAGTTTCTATGGAGTCAGAAGTGCTACTCAGAAGAGGGGTCCTGGCAGGAAGTCTTCATCCTCAGCAAAGGCATTATAAGCACTACATTTTCAAAGTTAGATACAGTAATCAAAATAAACAAACAATAGGCAGATGGACAGGACAACAAGAAAGAAAAATCTGCCCCAAGACCTGTTTGAAACACTAAGAATGTGTCCCCGAGGTGGTCAGAAAACAGTCTAATCTGCAATGGATTGAAGTTAAAACAGCATAAGGTAGAAGCTACTTTTGATGGAAAGCTTTATTTTGCTATTGAAAAGCTAAAAAGTGTAACTGTAAGTATTGCAAGGAGATATTTTACCAGGGAGGGGTCAATTACTGAAGAAAGAACTGCCCCACAGTTCCCCCTGGGGAAGAGGTAGCTAAGCTGTTCGGGACCAGAAGCCGGTATTTTGCCTGCTCTCCCGGACCCCTGGAGAGGCCCCCCAGCATCCACAATCACTCTGCCTGATAAGCCTTCTCTGCTCTGAAGACAGCAAGAAATACCAGAAAAAGAGTGACTCTAGGAAGCAAGTTAAGACCAGGACACTTTGCAGAGGAAACAAAAATCTTTCATTTTCTTCTCAGATTTTCATGTTTGCAAATGGAAAGGGAGACAGGAGAGAACGTGTTAAATTAGCCTGTTGCTGTTAATTCCAAGTTGCAAACAAACATGTTTCCATCACAAGCATCTATGTCAGTTACACTAAAATAGTATTGTGGCCTTCAAATTAAATATTCATTGCAAGAAAGGTGAATACTTGTGATATTTTGGAAAAAAAAAAAAAAAGAACAAGTTGATTTTCTTGTTGAGCTGTGCTCACTGGTAGAAAGGTCTCGAGTTGAAATCTGTCCCTTTCACCCACTGATGCTGGTTCTGTTTTCCTAAGCAAAGAGAAGAGAATTCAGATCTACTTCTATTCTGCTCAAACTAAACACTTCCAGACCCTTTGAGGATACCTTCTATGACAGAATTGCCAGACACCTCATGATCCCCACAGACTGTTCTGGAAGTTGTCTAATTTGTCAACGTCTCTCTTTAAATGTGACAGCCAGAAATGAACACAATACTACAGATGTGGTTGATTAGAGCAAGGTACTATTAATTTTTGTGACATATGGACACTCTACTATTACCGGAGCCTAATTCTGATTTTTTTAAAAACCACATCATGCCGCTAGTTCATATTAACCATTTTCCTAAAGAACTGACACCACACAAAGCCACCTCCTTGCTTCCACACCAACAAATTATGATGTATTTACTTCTATAAGATATCTTTTTGCTCTCACCATAGCATTGTGCCCTATTTAAATGGTGCTTAAATTCTGTTATCTATTTGTAACAGCTATCCCTTTTCCAGTCACCCATGAATTTTAAAGCAAGACTCCTAGATCTTTGTCAAAATCATTCGTGCAAATGTTTAAAAAAATAAAGACCCAGGGCAAAGGTTTGTGACCCTACCAGGGTTACTCCGGGACCCAAACCCAATAACCTACACACCTGGCCGGCACTGGTTCCAAGCCTGCCTCGCATGTATACAACAGATCTGCTAATTAGTCTACACGCCATCTCACACACAAAAGCAGCCTGCAGCCTTGACAATTACCCTCCTGAAAAGCAAGATTCACTTATCTTTCAAAATAAAGTGTAAAAGATCTACACATATTAAAATTATAGCTTTATCAAAATATGCATGCACACAGAGCAAAGCTCAGAACATAAAGAACACCATGGAATTGTTTATTCTAGTGTCAGGCTGTGGAGATGTGCAGCAGGGGGGCTGTTGTTTAATTCAATATGTCTTTAATACAGTTATATTATTTGAAAAAAATTAAAACATTGGAAATTATGAAGAGGGAATTTAGCTTGGAAGCAATCCATAAAACAGCTTTAAGAGCATAGAGACTTTGCTCCTACCAACTTGAAAACTCTAAGCTGAAAAAAATAGTATTTGAAATGACTTGTTGATCCCTAGAAATGCTGGCTGCTTCTTTTTAACTTTGCATTGCTGTTTTAGACTTAATATTTCTGGATATCTGGGAGACAGACTAAAGAACTTGATCCTGAGGTTTAGAAATAAAGTCTAGATGGTATGCATGTGTGTGTGTGTGTGTGTGTGTGTGTGTGTGTGTGTACGTGTGTGTGTGCATGCACACTTGTCTGTCTGTCTCTATTGGAAAGGTTCGGAAAAGTACGGAGAGAAGATTCATCATGCTAATATTTCTGTGACTGAAACCGCGCAAAATGTAAAGGTCCAGCCAAGAATCTGTATGGGACACAGAAACGCATACATCTATTCACCTAGAGTATTTTTTACACTAAGAGTAGGAAATAAAACAAATGACAGAACATGCATTTAGGTGTTTAGAATAAAGAATGTGGAAGGGTAAGTTTTAAGGGGATGGAGTAGATTAAGTGTGGATAATGAAAAAGAAAAAAAGAGAAAGGGAAGGAAGAAGGAAGGAAGGAAAGAAGAGAGGAGAATAGAGGCTGGTTACTTTGGAGAAAATATGATCTGTAAATACTGCACTTACCAGAATCACAAACAATCTGAGTGTCTGACTTAAGATTTTAACAGACAAGACTTTCTTCACTGTTTTAATATTTTGTTCAAAGAATAATTTTCATCAATGGAAAACTGAGTGTTAGAAACTGGACACATGTTATCTGTATCTAAGGTTGTCTCTAACCAGTTTTGTTTGTTTGTTTGTTTGTTTTTCTGGTGCTATTCCTTGCTATTTTCAATGTCTATGAGACAAGTGAAAATTCTACTTTGCTTAGAAATACAATTTTGCACATCATACTAGAAGTTATGCTAAATACATAAGGTAAATCATTAGCTGCTAGATTTATGGCAAACTGTTATAAAGATGGATAAAATGAACAATACAAAGTCTAGTTACTATGTGACAACTGAAAAATCTACTTTACTTACAAATAAATTTTCCCTACCATACTGGAAATTAAGCCAAATACAGGTGGTAAGTAAGCAGGTTCATAGATTCAGAGCAAACTGACATTTAAAAAATGGATAAAAATGTCCAAACAGAAAGTCCAGTAATTATTTGACATGTGAAAATTCTAATCTCTTTGGAAATACAATTTTCCATTCCCCCACAATTTAACCTAAATACATAAGGTAAAACAACAGCTTCATAAATATGTGGCAAATTATCATAAAATAGGTAAAAATGTCCAAACAGAAGGTCTAGTTATTATTTGACAAGTGAAAATCCCACTTAGTTTTGATATACAATTTTCCTACCACAATGGAAGTTAAATATAGGTGGTAAATCCACAGTTTGATATATCTAGAGCACACGCATAAAAACGTGTAAAATGTCCAAATACAAAGCTCAGTTTTTATTTGGTAAAGTAAATAATGAATACTAACACCCCTTTTGCTTTGCATTTAATCTTGTGGAAAACGGGTAGGAAATAGTCAACAATCAACAGCGGGAACAAATATCCGAGAAAATTAAAAATTCACTTACATATTAAAATGTTTGATATTACATGTCAAAACAGTCTTTAAAGTTCTTATCTACTACTGCTGGTGTTTTGGGGGTTTTTAAAATTACTTTTTGTTGTTTTGAGTAACACAAAAATATCTAAAGTGTCATTATTTTTGTTATTTTTAATATTGTTTTGTTGTTTTAGATAGCAAGGAAGTTTTATCTACACTAGTTATCTACTGATGTTGCTTTTTCCATTAGAAAATTATATTTCCAAGCAAAGTGAAAGTTTTCTATATGTAGAGAAATTTAAAAAAAAAAACACCAGGAAATACACCAAAAAGACAATTATGTGCATGTGCATGTTAGAAAAGTGAGATCTGAAGAAATTCTACTTATTTTCTGATTTTGAATATTTATGAACTAAGATTGTTCATTAACTTTTAATTAAAAAAAACTATTGCCTTAAAAGAAAACTCTGCAAATTTAATGTTAATATGTAAAGGCTATTTGGAAAGGAAACAATTGAGGAAAATTAATTTCATCTCATTTTTAACTTTTAGAAAGTATATGCGTAATTCTATGAAAAATATATATTCTTTAGATGCCTACATAATCAGAGAGAAAGTCTAAAAAAGCAGACTATAAAATTTACTGGCATTATTGCAGGGTGAAGAGGTTACAGGTGATCTTGATTTTCTTCTTTACAATTTTTTGCCGTTCTCCCCCTAAATTTTGGTTAATGAGTAGGAATTACTTTTATTATGATAGAAATACTAATGAATCTTTTTATTATTTTTACCAAAAAACTCCTGGTTAACATTTTGAAATGAAAAAAAAATCAAATTGATTCAAACTTTGAAAGTCTCGGGTGGGTTTTTAAAGTTGAATTTCTCCTACTTTTTATCTATACTAGTTTTAAATTTCACTTTTTTAGGGAAAAAATGTCTTAGCTAACAATTAGGAAAATAACTTTGGATTAAAAAACCAACTGCTAAGAATTCAACAGTCAGTCCGGCAGTCGCTGCAACAATACTCTAACAAGCAAACAAGAAATCCTAGAATTAACGTATCTTAGAGAAAAGGGTGAAAATCCTTAGATTAAATAAAAAGAACTACTAAAGAACATAATTGTATTCACCCAACTTCATAGAAAAAAATGTCTTTCATTGTAAACATGCTCTTCATTCATTCCTATTTCTGACAGTCAACGTTTTATTTTTAATACGGAGTAAAATCTCAGTGAATGGACGGAGTTTTTTTTTATTCCTAGAAATGCTTGCTTTTAAAGCAGAGTCCCTGCCACTTTGTCATGTACAATGGGTCAAATTTTCATTTATCTTTAAAAGAAGGGAGAAAAATATTGCTAAAATGTGCTTAATTTTAGTCTTCAAAGACCTATATGTTTTATGTGCGTTTTAGAATTCGATCTCAGTTGTAGACAATTCGATTTCCTCATTTAACTTAAACTTCTTTCACTAAGATTAGCAACAGATTGTCAGTTTTCTTAATGCCTAACACTTTGAGGCGCTTAGGTGGGAATCCGCATAAAGGTTTTATTTAGCATCTTTCCTCACCAGCATTTTAGAGTCTACTGCAATTTTCTCTAACGTAAAAAAATATATATCTATGTTTATATGTATAAATTCACACAAGTATTTGGGGCCGAATCTCGGCAGCCCACTTCAAAGGATTAAATGTGTGGCTGCTGTAACTAAAAGCATTTTCTTGCCCGAAAAGATTTTGGAAAATGTAAGGTTGCCGGGAAAGCGAGGTCTCTGCGTAGACCTCGTAATCACCACCAAAAGTCCGTAGCTGGAAGCCTACAAAGCCCGCCAAACACACTAGAAACATCCACAGCTGTTTTCAATTGTTTTTGCTTTCTTGAAATAGTGTGCTCGGTGGGGCAAACCGTTCTGTTTGCAGCATCTCTGGCCCGTAACCGGGGTTAACCCTGACCCGAACGGCCCGTTTGGCTCTCGACATCTCTTGATTCCGCTTCCCTGCTCGGTAAAATCTAAGAAAAATGGGATTTCCGCCACGGAGAAATGCGCTTAGAAAAGATGGGGAATGAGGTGTTTTAAATGTCGGATTTTAGTGTTCTTTCTCGATGAGATTCAAAAAAAGGAGAAAAGAGCTATTTGTGTAGATGGGGATGAGGCTTGACACCTTTTTCCTTTGGTTCTCATCTAGGCCAAGGCGCCCCAAATCGCGGGGTAATGCCCCCCCCAAAATGGGCAATGAACCCCCAGTCTTTGTTTCAGGGATCGGGAGAGGTCCACCATGGGGGCTGGGGAGGAGAGGGCGCTCGCTGGGAATGGAAACTGGAGATGGAATTTCTGGGCCCGCTGGGCAGGGAGGGGCCGCGGGGGCGCAAAGAAAAGAAAAGGCCAGGGGTCAAACCTGGGGAGGGACCCACTGGGCCCAAGTAATGGGGTTCGGGGTGTCCTGGAGTAGGGGTGCAACGGGGTACCAAGAGGGGCTGGGGCCCACAGGGCGCGCCTGGGTACCCGCAACCCGAGAGGGGGAGGGGTAAGGCGGCGGCCTGTTGTCCCCAGGACCTCCACGTCGCGCGCAGACCACTAACCTGTCAGTAAGAATGTGCCAGTGGTCGCGGGGCTCATCCTGCGTGTCCCCCGACCCTGTCCCGTCCAAGCACAGGGGTCTCCCAGCTCCCACCACCGGGGCAATAGCATTCTTGGCCTGG
>PVLC010003705.1:81285-93780 GCA_004027655.1 Graphiurus murinus
CCCCCTCCGCCCCCCCAGCTCGCGAAGCACGCTGGGATCTAGCGCCCCCCTCCTCTGTTCAGCCTATATAAGGCCCGCAGTTTGCACTCCCGGTACACGCGTTTCAACTTCGGTTGGTGTGTGTCGAAGAAACCTGAGGAGAACAGCGGAGACGGACCGACCCTCCAGTCCGGAGCCACTCCGGGCTGCGCCCATCGGATCCCACGCCTGGCCAGGTGTGGGACCCCGTCTCTTCGCAGAGGAGTCCTCGCGTGGTGAGTATGCGGTGAGGATGTTTTTATTTTTAAGATCACATTCATTCCCCGTTTGTATCGGGAGCCGCGGGAGACAGAGTAGCGCCCCAGAATGTCTCCACGCAAACCTCGCCACGCCTTCACTGGCTGAACCCCGAAACAGAGTGGGGAAACCGAGCCTTCACGGCTTTGGTTTCCAGGACTCAAGTCCAAATACGGGCTGTAGACGGGCATGAGCTGCAGACAGACATGAGCTGCGGACACACATGAACTACAGACCAATTTGAAATTTGCTCTCCAAATGCGCTACAAAGTGATAAGCGCTGCAAACTAATTGGCGCTTCAGTGCGCTACAAACTGATAAGCGCTTCATTTGCGCTATAAACTGGCACTTCATGTGCTGCAAACTGATGGGCGCTTCATGCGCTATAGACTGGCGCCTCGTGCGCTGAAAACTGATGGGCGCTTCAAGCGCTACAAACTGATGGGCGCTTCAGAGCGCTACAGACGGGCGCTTCATGCGCTGCAAACCTGTATGAACTGCAGCTGCAGACTAAACACTGATCTGCGCTTCAAATGCGATTCAAATTCTGAGCTGCAAAAGATTAGCGCTAAAAAATGATACGAGTAGCTCTACAACAGCGCTTCACTGCGCTGCTGGGTGCCCGAACTGCAAAGGTACACGAGCTACGGAACAATTTGTACCTAAAATGCGCTACAGAGTGGTAACTGCCGCAGAGGTACATAAGCTGCGGACAGTTTTGCGCAACAAATAAGCCCGCAATAGAGAGACAAGAGCTGCAGAGTACAAGTACTCTGCTTCTTGTGAGGCGGACCCCACCCTTTCACCTTTTGGAATGGCTCCCACTCTGTTTTTCTGTAGGACGGGTCTTTGCATGATGTTGGACAAAATGGAGCCCCGGGCAAAAATTAATCTTTAGCATTCTGCCCGCACCATTCCTGCTATGTAGCAGTGGAGTGGAGGGGCGCTGATTTGGGGGTGATGGCAGAACAAGCTGCCTGCCTAGTTTTGCATGATTGAAGTCGCGGTATAGTTGTCGTGGTGGCGCGAATTGGCGTCCAGCAACAGTTTGTGGAAACTGTCGGTTTGCTGAGCGGGGTGGGGGGGAGTGGGTCTGGGGGTGATTGCTCTTGCTGCATGAAATGAATTTTGCTGTTGGAGGCTGGTGGGAGGGGTTTGGGGAGGGAGGGATCTTGGGAGAGGCTTGCAGACACTCTGCAGCCATGTAGCAGCCAGTCTCAGACCTGCCCCGCCCTTCCCGAAGCGCCTCTGCAGTATCTGCTCAGAGCGCGCTTAGCGCCTCCCTCCGGCCCTCCCCGCGCCTACTCAGAGCGCGCCTCCGCTCCTGCGCGCCACCCTGCAGCGCGCCTTCCCAGAGCGCGCCTCCCCGGGCCCCGCCTCTCTGGTGCTGACTCCACCTCAAGGCCTGCCTCCTCTGAGGTGGCCTGCCCATAGCCCCGCCTCTCCTTTGGGTCCGCCTCCTCTAAGGTGGCCTGCCCAGAACCCGCCTCTCCAAAGCTTGGCCCCTCCCTGAGCCGGCCTCCTCTGAGCTGGCCTACAGCCCCGCCTGCGCTTGCGCAGTGTTAGCCCCTACCCCTCCCTTCAGGCCCACTCCTTAGCGCCTGCGCGCCTTTACTGTCTGAGCCTGGCTGCACAGCCCCGCCCCCCTGCGGTTTCTCTTCTGCGCGGTTTTGCTTTTTGTCTATTAGGTTCTAATAAATTTAAGAATAATAAGAACAATTAATAATAATTATACCTGGAATTCATAAGCACTTTTAATAAGTGCTTTGCATATATTAAAGAACAAAGTCCCACAACTTAAACTGATTGTGGGATATGATGTGAACTTATAAGCTGACATGGCTAGTGCCTCTAAAGGCAATTAGCCAAATGATTTTATTACAGATAAAATTCAATTAAAACTATTTTCACAGTTAACTTCTTTTGAGACACTAGTGGACTTACTGGAATTGGATGCTTTGATGAATACAAAACAAGGAATAACTTGAACTGGATCACAGGATTTTTAAAATTCATAGGATTTTTAAGTGGTCTTATTGGTGCTGCTGGACAGGCTTTTGTTTGTGTGCCTATGAAGCTGGGTGTTTTCTTGGAAACTCTAGGGGATTAGCCCTGGCTAACCTGCCTACACACAATAAATTGTGCCTAGCACATGGTAGGCATTAATTAAATATGTGTAAAATGACCAGAGTTAATTGGTTTATTTGTTACCTTGCTTGGTGTGTGCAGGTCTTTTCTGGTTCTTATGGTGCTTTGCTGGCCTGGGATGTGTTGTTGCCTTATGTTTCTCACATCTAAAAGTTCTTAAAAAAAAAAAAAGTATATATTTTTGAACTCCAATAATGTAAGCTGTAATTATAAAACAACTAAATTAAATTACTCCAAGTAATTAGCTTTTTTCATAAAAAGCTAATTATTTAAATATTCCAAGTAATTAGCTTTTTTCATAAAAAGCTAATTATTTGTTATCCTAAGTAATTAGCTTTTTTCATAAAAAGCTAATTATTTAAATATTCCAAATAATTGGCTTTTTTCATAAAAAGCTAATTGTTTGTTATCCCAAGTAATTAGCTTTTTTCATAAAAAGCTAATTTAAACTTGGGAGAAATGGGTTATTAATGGCATATATTGGCTTTAAAATTTGTGGGATGTAACATAAAATGGTTAAATTATAAAATACAAACTTTCAGCTGGCATAATTAAACATCTTTATAACTTACTGCCAGTAAAAATATTTCTAAATAAAGAAATTAAAAAACCTGGTTCCCTATATTACAAACTATGGGCCAGGATTTTTTCTTCAGGGGAGAAATGGGGGCTTTGACCCCCCCAAATTTACCACTTACTTAGTCTCCCACCCCCCAAATTCATACAATCTATGGGAAATATTTGCATATAATTACAGCTTTAAATAAGTTGGTTTTGTCTTGGGGAATTGTGTTTGCATATTAAAACATTGGTAAAATATGCATATTAATAGAATTTGCATTTTACAAATAATACAAACTTTAAAAAATTGGGCAACATTTAAAGTTTTAAAACAATTAAGAGTTGGAGTTGCTTTATGGTGTTTCAGTTCTCTATGGGATGTTTATATTGGTGGTTTTTGGCTACTGTTGTTCTTTGGTGTGTTTGAGGAATAAAAGTTTTTGGAAGTTTTGGAAGTTTTGGAAGAATCAGTAATTAATTAAATGTATTGTTAAAAAGACTAAAACTGAAATGTTTATCATATATAAGGTGACATCTGTCCCAGGCAGCTTGGCTTTTGCAGTGTGACCCCTCAGTTTCAGGTATGGGACCTCTTGACCCTGCCTTTCCAGTCCAGCCCTGCTAAAGGGGACTTTTTAGCTCCTCCCCCAACCCCTCCCACTGCTGTTAAACTTTTTTGTACTTTACCTGAACTTACTGTTAACCCACCTGACCACTCCCATAACTTTTAATAGTTAAACTAACTCTGCTTTGGACTTAGAGGCCTACCCCAAATTGCAAACCCCCAAGGGGGGCGGGGGGGGGGGCTGAGGCCTAATATTAGTAAATTGGTGACCTCACAGGCCAAATAATGTCTCAAATTTATTTAATCAGTAATGTATTTTTTTTAAAAAATATCATGGGGTGGGAGGGGGAATGCATCCCCCCAAGTTAAAAAGCTATAGCCCCTCCCCTATTATCTTAACTATAGTGTCTTCTCACTTTTTAATTACCTTCCTGTATAATAATAGCATTTGAATTTTTAACCCTTATTGATCTTTTATTTCTCTAAGCAATATATTGATTGCTGATTTCCTAATATAATGCCCCATTATTATTTTTAAATAGAAGTTAAAATCATCAGACCTGGGCTTAAAGCCCACCCCAGTGTTTGATTGACATATAAGTTGTTCACCTTCCTGATTGGGGTCAGGCTGTACCAGGCCATGCTGTCAATGCCTTTTAGGAAGTCTTGTCTCTGTTTTGATTAAAAAAAAAAAAGTTTTAATTTAAACAACAGAAGTGATAGCTTAATCACCTGACATGTGCTAATGAGTTATTTTTTAATGGGACATTAAAACTTAATTAATAAAAATTATATTGTGATGTTATATTGCCACTGTTATCTATACAATTATCTTTAAAGAGTTAGAAATGGGATTTAATGTCAAAGGTGTGATGTGTTTATTGTGTCTTTAGTTTTTTTCTAAGTTTGATAATTTATTTTGAATATTTTTATAGCCTCAGTAATTAAAATAATAATTAGCAGAGTTAAAACTATTAAAATGGCACTCTAATACCTGTCCCTTAAGGACCTTGCCTTCCTTGGAGAGGCCACATCAACTTTACAGGACAGGGAAAATGGCTGTGGGTGGGTGGGTGGGTGGGAAGTTGGGGAGGGGAGGGGCTGATGGGAAGGGTGTTAGAAAAGGGGGGAATGGGGAGGGGCTGCTTCGTGGGGAGGGACTGTTGAGCACATGTGTCATGTTTGATTACCTCCTCCCCCCCCCCTTTTTTTTTACATATACTCTAGTGTTTGAAATATTAATTATTTTCCACCTAACTCCTCTAATTAACAAATGTTTATCTTTTGTTGATAGGCCAGAGAGAAACAAGTTATGCTTTTAAAGTTTGTTTCAAAGTTGTAAACTTTTTAAACTACAAAGTATTTTAAACTTTTTAAACTAAAACAAAGTTTTAAACTTTAAAGAAAAGTTTTAAACTTTAAAGAAAAGTTTTAAACTTTAGTTTTAAACTTTAAAGAAAAGTTTTAAACTTTTAAAACTTTTATGTGTTCTCTTAAACTTTTGTTGAACTTTTTAAATTAAAAAGTTTAAAGCTTTTTAAAAGTTTTGAACTTTTAAAGTTTTTTGAAAAGTTTTTAACTTCAAATTTAAAAGTTTTATTAAACTTTTTAAAAGTTTATTCAACTTTCAAAATTAAAAACTTGGTTAAACTTAAAAGTTTGTTAAACTTAACAAGTTTGTTACACTTTTTAAAAGTTTGCTAAACTTATAAAAAGTTTGTTAAGCTTTATAATTAGTTTGTTAAACTTTTTAAAAGTTTGTTATACTTTATAATTACAAGTTTTCTAAACTTTTAAAGTTTGTTAAGTGTTTAAAAAGTTTGTTATACTTTGTAATTACAAGTTTTCTAAACTTTTAAAGTTTGTTAAGTGTTTAAAAAGTTTGTTATACTTTGTAATTAAAAAGTTTTTAAAACTTTAACTTTATATTTTAAAACTTTATATATTTAAATTTTCCACATTTGGGATTTGAAATCAGTGAGAAATGATTATATCACTCTAAATGCATTTAACCCTATTTTCACGAAGTACACAGGCAGACACTTTGTTATGATTTATTGTGTATATGACTTATTGTCATCACACTCATAATTAGAACACTTAATCCCCCCACTTAACCCCACCTCCACACACACATCCATTCACCCCCCAGTGGCCCCCCACACCAGTGCAGCTCTATCCCACCTTTACATTACAAACTTTTGGGTGAGGCTGTGCTGACAAATCTTAATTAGTAAGCAGAGATTGTAACCTGATGACCTGCAGGACAAAGTCCTGAATTTCTTTGACCAATACAGTATTAAACTATTAATTAATACCAACAATATTAATTACTCTTAAATCATTAAAGTATTAGATGGGAAATGAATACCTGGGCTGCTATAGTTGTAGCCCCTCCCTATTTATACAGAAAGTTACCTTTCTGTTTTCTAATTAATAACCCTATTAATATTACCTCACAGTTTTTGGATATTCACTATGTGACTTATCTGCATTATTTAATTAATACATTTAATTAAACCCAATCAAAATAATTTAATCAAAATAGACTTGATTTGAAAAATATCCCATTTCATAGCCCCTGGGAGGCCTTAATTAATACTTGTTGAATACATAATGAGGAGGGAAACTGACATACACATGCTGCTGTTCAGTGCCATTTGTATACCATAGTGAATTCTCTTCGGGAAGTTGAGTTATAGTTTGAAAAGTAATTAGTCTTGTGGTTTTGATAATCAGTTACCTTCTCTGTAGAGGTGGCCAGAGGTCATGACAGGTGGGCAGAGTGTGCCCCCCCCCCTTGGGGGTTGATGAATTTAGGCATTGTGCTTTTTTGTGTGTTTTCTTATTGGTTGGAATATTGGCTACTTATTGCCTAATTTCTCTAATAGTCAAAGTTACTTTGGAATTCTTTTGCATAATTAATTTGGTATCCATCTTTGCCTTGAAAGTTACTTGCCCTGTTCCCTCCATATACAACTATTTATTTGCTGCATCTTGGAGTTAGCCTTTAAAGGTAATCATGCTGATGATAAAGTTTATGCATTGTTGAATCCCAGTGACAGGTGGTTTTTGAGGAGGAAAAGGTCATGTGAAGTTTTTTCCACTATCTGTTGTCCTGCTGATGACGTCATTCTGTTTTCTTTTGAGGGTGTGTTTCTTTGTTTACTAATTATCATGAGCAAGTGGCCCAAGAAGAGCTATTGAATATTAAATCAGCTTTGCCTGCATGGTGCTGCTTTGAATGTATATGTTGAATGTATGCTCTTATCTTCACTTACAGGAATAAGCGGGTTTTGAAAACCAGGAGAAGGAGGGGTCAAAGAGGAGGCCAGGATCCCGGCCTCCCACCCCACCGCGGCGAAGCCACACCTGGGAGTTCCCCTCCCCCCGCAGCCACGGTTGCCATGGGTCCCGACTGCCCACCTCCTCCTCCTCCCCCTCCCCCCAACAACAACAACAACAACGACAAGCCCAATGGCCACAAGAGCCCCTGCGTGCCCAACTCCACCGAGCGCCGCCGCGATGAGCTGTCTGAAGAGATCAACAACCTGAGAGAGAAGGTCATCCGACAGTCCGAGCAGAACAACAACCTGCAGAACCAGGTGCAGAAGCTCACCGAGGAGAACACCACCCTCCGCGAACAGGTGGAACCCGTCCCCGAGGAGGACAACGAAGACGACATTGAGCTCCAGGGTGCCGCAGCGGCCGCTGTCCCAACCACTCCCATCGAGGAAGAGTGCCCTGAAGACCTCCCCGAGAAGTTCGACGGCAACCCAGACATGCTGGCCCCCTTCATGTCCCAGTGCCAGGTGTTCATGGAGAAGAGCACCCGTGATTTCTCACTCGATCGCGTCCGCGTCTGCTTCGTGACCAGCATGATGACCGGCCGTGCTGCCCGCTGGGCCTCGGCGAAGCTGGAGCGAGCCAACTACCTGATGCACAACTACCCCGCCTTCATGATGGAAATGAAGCACGTGTTCGAAGACCCCCAGCGCCGAGAGGCCGCCAAGCGCAAGATCCGCCGCCTGCGCCAGGGCATGGGCTCTGTCATCGACTACTCCAATGCTTTCCAGATGATCGCACAGGACCTGGATTGGAACGAGCCTGCGCTGATTGACCAGTACCACGAGGGCCTCAGTGACCACATCCAGGAGGAGCTGTCCCACCTCGAAGCCCCCAAGTCGCTGTCCGCGCTGATTGGCCAGTGCATCCACATCGAGAGACGCCTGGCCCGAGCCGCTGCTGCCCGCAAGCCGCGCTCCCCACCCCGAGCGCTCGTCATGCCTCATGCCCACCAGGTGGACCCCACCGAGCCCGTGGGAGGAGCCCGCATGCGCCTGACCCAGGAAGAGAAGGAACGCCGCCGCAAGCTGAACCTGTGCCTCTACTGTGGGAATGGAGGACATTACGCCGACAACTGTCCTGCCAAGGCCTCCAAGTCTTCACCGGCGGGAAACTCCCCGGCCCCGCTGTAGAGGGACCTTCAGCGACCGGGCCGGAAAGAATAAGGTCCCCCCAAGATGATGCTGTCTCTACGCCTCACCTGCAAGTGATGCTCCAGATCCATCTTCCGGGCAGACACACCCTGTTTGTCCGAGCGATGATCGATTCTGGCGCTTCAGGCAACTTCATTGATCACGAATACGTCGCACAGAATGGAATTCCGATTAGAGTCAAGGACTGGCCAATACTTGTGGAAGCGATCGATGGGCGTCCCATATCCTCGGGACCCGTCGTTCACGAAACACACAACCTGATTGTTGACCTGGGAGATCACCGCGAGGTGCTGTCATTTGATGTGACCCAGTCTCCGTTCTTCCCCATCGTCCTGGGGGTTCGCTGGCTGAGCACACATGACCCCAACATCACCTGGAGCACCCGATCGATCGTCTTCGATTCCGAATACTGCCGATACCGCTGCCGGATGTATTCTCCGATACCTCCGTCGCTGCCGCCACCAGCACCTCATCCGTCTCTTTACTACCCCGTCGATGGGTACAGAGTTTACCAACCAGTGAGGTATTACTACGTCCAGAATGTCTACACTCCAGTGGATGAGCACGTCTACCCAGACCACCGTCTGGTTGACCCCAACATCGAGATGATCCCTGGAGCACACAGCATTCCCAGTGGACACGTGTACTCACTGTCCGAACCTGAGATGGCAGCTCTCCGAGACTTCGTGGCAAGAAACGTGAAGGATGGGCTAATTACCCCCACCATTGCACCCAACGGGGCCCAAGTTCTCCAAGTGAAGAGGGGGTGGAAGCTGCAAGTTTCCTACGACTGCCGAGCTCCAAACCACTTCACCATCCAGAATCAGTATCCTCGACTGTCAATTCCAAACTTAGAAGACCAAGCGCACCTGGCAACCTACACAGAATACGTCCCTCAAGTACCTGGATACCAGTCGTACCCTGCCTACACCACGTACCCGACCTACCCCGTCGGATTCGCCTGGTACCCCGTGGGACGAGATGGTCAAGGAAGATCTCTCTACGTACCTGTCATGATCACCTGGAATCCACACTGGTACCGCCAGCCTCCGGTACCCCAGTATCCGCCGCCGCAGCCGCCGCCGCCTCCTCCGCCGCCGCCGCCGCCTCCGTCTTACAGTACCATGTAAGTTCCTGTCATGTCCTTCAGGATCTCCGCCCTCAAAGATGATTCCTGTGGAGCTTCTCAATCAGAGACAGTGTGCTAAATTATCTCTCAGTTTTCAACTGCCAATTACTAAGTTTACTGTCCAACAAAACCTAGGTTTCGCCTGCTGAAAGCTCTCACCATCTAAAAGTAAAGGCTGCCAAATTTCTTTACAGAGAAGCCGCTGAGAACACAGGAAGTGCTGATTTCTTAAAGGAGGGGGAGACAAGGAGGAGGACATGACCTTTCTTGCAGTTCGGGACCCTCGGAGGAGGAGGGCCCGACGCCTTATAAGGAAGCCACAATTAACTGGTGCAGTAAGGAAAGGCTTCCGTGATCCTCTTGCTGCACCCATCGAAACTTCACCATCTTCAGACTCCCCTGTCATGGTTCCGTTAATCTCAAGGAGCAGCAAGTGGATGGGTCCTCCCAGAAGCCGGCAAACACCCTGGGGACTTGGAGTGTGCCTTCACGTCTTGGTGCAAATCACGTGTACCCAAGAACTCTGGCTTTGACACAACATCTTACCATCACCAGGCCAGCTGATGGGTGAAAGGCCTTGCATGTCGCAGAGGGGGAGGCAACACAGGAGTTGTCTTCAGTCCGTTGACACGTCTGGTGTCACTTGGACACTTTGTGCTCACCTGGGACCGCCTGACTTCTTTTAGCCTGGTCCCTTGCTACTACCTTGAGCCATTTCTCTAATCTCTCTCTCATTTGCTTGTCCCAAACAGGAGTCTTAACGGTGAAGTTTCTCTTCATCACCATCACCTTTCTCATATTCATTATCACCCCCCCTTCCCTTTGCATGTTTAAATACTTAAAACTTAGCTATAGTTGTGTTCTTTAACAGTGTTTTAAAGTGGTGACTATGCTTTCAAAACTTTCCATTGAATTACAAATAAAACTAAGTAAGGTAGTGTAAGATACTTCTTTACTGTGAACTTTACAACACTGTGAATGAGAGGCTCCTCCAAAATGGAGCGTGTACAATAGTTCATCTTGTTCATCTTCAATCGTAACATCATATGTAATTTCAATTCTCTCAATTGGGCATTTAAAAATCACACAAAAGGATGTGCAAGTTCGAAGAAGACACCTAATTGGCTATTTCCCAAACAGCTTTCCTTTGTTGTCTTCAATGGAGTCAGAAAGCTTGTCACTCATGCATTTTAGAGTCATTTAAAATGGTGCATTTGTGCTTCTGGACTATTGTGAAGCGTCTCTTCAGTTTACCTCAATCCATCTTCCACACATTTGAGTTTAAGTCATTCTTTGTCAATTTCACCCTGTCAATTCATCTTCAAGCTGCAGACTTCCCAGAAATGGGCCCATCTCTGCAGCCCTGGCATGTACACACGGACATTTGCCACCACTGCAAGCAAGTTTGGAGAAGTTGGCCAACGACAGACCGTCAGGGGGGAGCATGCTGTGTGGGTCTACAACTCACATACTCCCTGACACGCATTGGACTGTTTAAAGCTTGTGATTGACTTTGGCGGTGTGTACCATGCTCCCTTACTATATATACTTAATCTATAGGTCTTAGGTGTTAAGGATAAGTAATCTTAAATTTACTCTATAGTACTGAAGTTTGGCTAAGTTTCCTTTCTCTCAACTGATTTATTTTGTTTCTGTTGATTAAATTTATGTTAATTGGACACTTTAAACTTTTCTTTTGGCATTTCCAACAAAAATGCCTTTAATTCATAAGGAAGGAAAAAGATGGAAGGCTAAGGTCATCAGGCTAGGATTTTGAAACAGAAAGTTTTACATACATTAATCAAGGGTCAGTTTAGTTTGAGCAGTGAGGTACTTGTCTTAGTTTGATTACATCATGGGAAGAAGGGCAGTAAACTAAGAGGGGCACACCTATAATGTGCAGTCTGGAGTTCTGTTTAAGTTTGCAGGTACCTCTTGGACTCCTGAATTGATCCAGTCATCCACCACAGACATCTTACATCACATCCGGTTGGCAACAGAGAACACCCTGCTGGAAAGACCTGAGCAGCAAAGAAGGACCACCTGAGGAAAAGAAGAGCCCAGTGGGGACCATGCTACATTTTCATCTGGAGAGAATATACATCTGATGGGACTGAAAGTTCTGTGTTGTTTCAGATTGTAGAATGTGATGGAATTGGTCTGTGGAACATTGCATTGTTTTTATTTCTTTATGTAATCATTTAAGTAATTGGGGATATATAATCATAAGTCTTTTAGTGTGGGTGGGACTAAGTAATCTTAAGCGGGTGGGATTATTTAGGAAGTTAAGATAATATTAAGATAAGGTATCTCTATAAGTGGACACGTGTACTTACTTTTGACCCTATAACCTTTACCTTTAAAATTTTCAAATAAAAAAAAAAACCAAAAAAACAAAAAACCAAAAAAAACCCAAAAAAAACCAAAAAAACAAAAAAAAAAACAAAAAATTTCAAATAAAGTCAGAGGGAACTGCAAGGGATCAACCTGTTTAGAGGGAATTGGACATGGATAAAAACTAGTGAGAGTTCAAAGGTCATTGTATTAATTTAATAAAGGCCCTAGGCATTAACTCCAGGGATCTGGTTGTGAGCAAAACTTAGAGAGTTAAGGGACGGATGGTGTCCTTTGAGAAATTGTTGCTGGAATGAAGTTGATGATAACAATGGATGGTAAACATTTGTGAAAGTTATAAGAAAGTGATGAATAAAAAAAAAACCCTTGCTTTTCCCTTGTCAGTGCCCCTTCTCCTTCTCCCCACTCCTTCTTCCCTCCCTCCCCTCCCCTCCCTCAACCCTTCCCCTCCCAGCCCCTACCCTTCCTTCAAATTTATTGCTGTATTCTCTTTACTCTATTTACTAATATTGTATTGATCTTATAATAATAAAAATTCAATAAAAATTTAGTGGTTAAGTGCAAACTGTGTCCTGATTATTTCAGCGTCCACCAGCAAGGGCATGGGGTGGGGGATAGAGAGGGTGGGATAGTTGGCAGGGTGGGGGCTGGGGAGGGAAGAGTGAGAGTGGGGTGAGTTTGGGATGGGGGTGGTATATAAAAAACACATCAGTCACACAACCCAGTATCAATTATATACCCAGAACCCCCCAAGAAGTCAACTAATTATACCTGGGGAGAGGGGGGAGGGGACTAGGAAAAGAGGGTGGGGGTGGGTGAGTTTGAGGTGGGGTGATAGATAACACATCAACCACACAATCACACAGTCCAGTATCAATTATATACTCTGAACACCCCCAAGAAATCAATTAATTACACCTGTGGGGAGGGGGGATGATGGGGAGGGGGCTGGGAAGAGAGGG
>PVLC010003706.1:0-93667 GCA_004027655.1 Graphiurus murinus
TGTGTGTGTGTGTGTGTGTGTGTGTGTGTGTGTGTTTTCTTTTCTTGTTCTGAATCCAATATATTTGTCATTTGACTTTAGTTTCCTTCAATCTGGAGCAATTCCTCAGTCTCTCCCTGTCTTTTGTGATCTTGACAGTTTTAAAGAACAGGCACCCCAGCAGGGCCTGTAATCCTAGTACTTGGGAGGCTGAGACAAGAGGGTAACAGATAAACAATTTAGGGAAACTGTGTTTTAAAATAAAATATAAAAATAGGACTGAGAGTGTAGCTTGGAGGGAGAATGCCTCTGGGTTCAATCCCCAGTACCACACAAAACAAGACAAAACAAAAACAAAAACCCAACAAAACAAATAACAAGCAAACAAAAAACCCAGGCACTCCTCCTAGTTGTTTTTTTTTTTTTTTTTGTAAAATGGTCCTTTTCTGGGTACAACTGATGTTTCTTTATTTCCACACTCGGATCTAGAAGCTTTGCTAGAAGGCCTCAGGTCTGACGCTGTGCTCTTCCCAGCGCATCACACTTGGAAGCACCTGGTGTCAACCTGTCCCACTGCTGATGATGTTGACCTGGGTGCTGTTGGTTTCTAGATGATTCCTCCATTGTTAAGTAGCCATTTTCCCCTTTGTGACTGTTAAATATTTTGGAGGAAGATACTATTATTATTGTTATTACTATTATTATTTGTGGTAGCAGGGTTGAACCCAGGGGCATTCTACCTCTGAGCTATACCCCCAGACCTATTTTTTATTCTTTACTTTGAAACAGGGTCTCACTAAGTTGTGGAGGGCCTCACTAAGCAGCTGAGGCTGACCACAAACCTGCGATCCTCCTATCTCAGCCTCCCCAGAACTGGGATTACAACTGTATGGTACCACACCTGGCTGGAGGAAGGTATTAGATTGTACCAATATATTGTTCTTTATTTAACTTCTACCCAGCATTGGCAGCAATTGATAAGTCCAATCTGAGTCAGTTACCACTAGGATGGCAGCTGTAAGGTGACTTTCTATTCCTATCTTACTTTCTGCTTTTATTAACAGAATTCTACTAAGAAAGAACTTTCTTTCCTTCTCTCTCTCTCTCTCTCTCTCTCTCTCTCTAAATATATATATATATAAATATAGATATTAAATATACGTATATATTTATATATATATATATCTCAACTTAAAGATTTCGATTTTATTCACTGGATTGTAATCAATTTCTATCATTATTTTAATACTCTATTGGTTCAATATTTGGCCAGCATGAATCCCTTCAAAGCTGTCTCCTGTGACCTTTTGACATATCCAGTTATCCTTTAAATATCTTCTTGCTTTCTGGCCCATCAAGATACTTTGTTTTTTCTTGTTCCCACCTGGAATCAGCTATTTTCCTAAAAATCTTGAGTTCCTTTTAGTGGAAAATGGCATTTTGAAGCTAAAACTTTGGCATTCTCTTGTTCGTTATTAATTGTTAGAGTGTTGCTGTTTCTAGACCCTCTCAGGTAACATTAGAAAATACTCATGTGAGCCGGGCGTGGTGGCACACGCTTGTAATCCCAGCATTTGGGAGTCTGAGACTGGAGGATCCGGGTTCGCGGCCAGCCTCAGCTACCTAGTGAGGCACTCTGCAACTAGTGAGACCCTGTTTCAAAATAAAGAATAGAAAATAGGGCTGGGGGTGTGGCTCGGAGGTAGAATGTCCCTGAGTTCAATCCCTAGTACCTCAAAAAAAAAAAAAAAAAGAAAATACACATGTGTGTATATGCACATAGCCACACATATATAGACACACACACACATATATATATATATAGGTACATACAAACATGTGTATAAAAATACCTGTATATACATATATAAACATAATACATCCCTATGTTTTTATATAAATAGATATAACAATTTAGTGAGGCCCTCAGGAATTTAGATACACTCTGTTTCTAAATAAATAAGTAAATAGGTCTAGTGGTGTAGCTCAGAGGTAGAACATCCTTGGGTTCAATCCCTATAGAAAAAAAAATTTTTTTTTCTTTTCTCCATAGTTTATGTCTCACTGCCTCCTCTGTTTTATGCTCTGAAAGAATTTGTTAGCAGTATATTATAGTTACCAACTTACTCTGCAGTAGATTTAACATGTTATTCAGTCTATTTGTTAAATAGTATATGTTAATGAATATTTTATTTTATTTTGTGGTTTTGGTGATTAAACTCAGGGGTATTCTACCTCTGAGCTACATCCCTAGCCTTATTTTATTTTTATTTTGAAACAGGGTCTCACTAGGTTGTTGAGAATCTCACTACTTACTGAAGCTGTCCTTGTACCTGTGATCCTCCTGTCTCAGCCTCTTAAGTACTGGGATTACAGGTGTGTGCCACCATGCCAGCTCTATGAGTATACTTTAAATCTTTCAAACTTTTAGCTGATGGCTTGCATGACCACTTTACTTCATAGCCACTCATTCTTATTTTATGTACTTGGTTAAATTTTCTACTTTATGTCTTTTGTAGTATTCAATATTCTTCAGAATTTTTCCTATTAACTGGTTTCCTCAGGTGTAAGTTCTTCCTTGTGGTGCAAGGGGCTGAGTTTATTGGCACTCTTCTTGGTGTTGCCATGGAGTTGGTAAACTTTATTTGAGCATTTATCTCTATGACAGAATCCTTCCGCATATGTGCTGGGCTGTGGCAGTCTCCTACATGGAATCCAATGCTCCCTATGGGGATGATGTAATTCTTACACAATAAGTCATGGCTATAGCATGACTATATATATATATTTTTCAAGATGGCTGTCTTGACTTCTTCCAGTTATGGTGGATTCCCATACAATGGATGCCTCCTAAGTTTATGGCTGTAGTTTTGGTTCATTGCAATGGTTGCCAGTCTTTCTTTTAGGAATACCTCACAGCTTCACATGCACCAAGTTTCCTGTCTTAAGACCCTTCTTTCCTTCCTCACTTGCTCCTTTTCTTCTTCCTTCCTTTATCCTTCCTTCCCTCCCTTCCTCTCTCCCTTCTTCTTTCCTTCCTTTATCCTCCTCTCCCTTCCTTCCTTCCTTCCTTCCTTCCTTCCTTCCTTCCTTCCTTCCTTCCTTCCTTCCTTCCTTCCTTCCTTCTTTCCTTCCCTTCCTCTTATTATCTGATTTGGTATGGAAGGAAGAGATATCAGTATATATTTAATCTACCAGAACTAGAAATAAAATTTAATACTTATATAGTAATAAATTTATGAAAGCAATGACATTCTATGTCTATAGCTTCATAAGGATTGAATTTAACTCTTCTTTGTGTTTGGGGTTTAAAAGCTCTTCTTAATCATTGTCAACCATAGACCATCATAAGTAGCATCATGTGGAAAATATACTTCCTAGAAGACTAATTTCTTTAACATGTTTAGGATCAATACATTTATATTGTAATGTGGGAGAACACTGGGATTTTTGACTACATATTCTATTTGATTAAACTCATACTTCCTTTTTATATTTAATTGGATTAAGTATTTCTAGAAGTTAAATAGCTTCTCTTGAAAGTCAGCCAAAGATTTTTGACAGATATCTATTTGGGGGCCTGACTATGGTTCTTTATAAGCATGTATCATTTCTACCAATCTCTTCTAGCTTTGAAAATGTGATGAACTATTAAAAAATTGGCAATTTCTATTGCCTTTAATTGCATTGCCTGACTTCTGCCAGGCAATCTTTAGCTGCTGCTATCACAATAACATTTCATCTCAGGGCTGCTGCATAATGCAATCCTTTTGAAAGCATTTTAAGTCAAAGTTTGGGATCTGAGTTTAAGTCAATGTGTAGCCATATTGTGTGTGATACCAATGCAAGTAACAGGTCACAACTCAATGACAAGATTCCTTCTTTACTCAGATAGGTTTATGTGTAGACAGTGCTGGCTGCATCACAGCTTACTCCACAAAAGATTTCAGAGCATGAACTGGGAAAGGTGTGCTTTGGAGTCAAAGTATGGCCTTTTTGTTAAGTATCTAATATACAGAAGGAGGGAATCATCCTACACTAAGCAGAAGAAATAGCATTGATTTCTAGATTAGATAGAAGTCCTCTGGTTGCATGGAAAGGAAACCCAACTACAAATAGTGTAAGAAAAGGAATATAGTAATTCCATCACTTGGAGGCTAAGACAGGAGGATGGCAGTTCGCGGCCAGCCTCAGCAACTTAGTAAGGCCCTCAGCAACTTAGTGAGACCCTATTTCAAAATTTAAAAAAATAATAAAATAATATGGAGAGTGTGGCTCAGAGGTAGATTGCTCCTGGGTTTAATTCCCAGTACAAAAAAAAAAAGAAAGAAAGAAAAAGAAAAGGAATCGATTGGCTCAAACAACAGAAAATTCTGAAAGTTTGACATAGGACTCAAAATCATAGGTCCTGGTCTGGCTACATCTCTCCAGTCTGTAGTTCTCTGTGCTGGTTTCAGACTCAGGCTAGCTCTAGGCCTAACGTCTGCAGGGTTCAAGTCTAGGACAAAATATCTCCTCCAGCAGTTTCTGCACAGCTCCTGGGAACCATTTGGGTCACCTGGTCCCTGAGCTAGTCTCTCTCACTGACTGGGTCAGGATAAAGTGCTACAGAGAACACACAGACTGAAAGCTGAAGGGTAGTGCAGTTGTTCTCCAAGAAAATTTTGACTTTTAAAAGCAAATGATGGATGTTGAAAATTAAGAACCAAATATCTTACAGTGTGATGGGTGTGGAAGACACAGCAACAATAGCTTTTTGGTCTTAAGCTCCCATGTGTGGAGTCTAAAGGTAGCTATAAGTTGCTATTTTATCAATGAAATATTCAAATTAGTAAGATGTTTAAAAGTCTCTAATTGGTTTTTTGTTATCAATCTTACGTAATATTTCAGTTTGTTTCTGTATAGACTAAATAATATTTATTTAGGAACAAACTAAGAAAAGAAAAAAAAAACATAGGGGTGTATATGGAAGTAAATATACCAACTGCTATGGGCATGTATGTTTGTATCACTTTGAATCTATCATGTACAAGTACTATGCACCAATAAAATTATGTAAAAAAAAAAAAAGAAATGCAGAGTGCAAATTAGAAAAAGTAACTGATCCACCTGTTCTTGAGACTCTGGTTTTATTTTTATGATCTCCTGAAAAACTTAAGTTACATTTGCTCTATTTGTCTCTGGTAAATAGGCAAGTAATAGTTAAAAATTTTATTTGCTTGCAAACCAGGTGTAAAAACAAATTATATTGTTTATTTGTCCTGTAAGTTCAGGATATGGTGTACTGCTTTTGGTCAGATCTCAATTGTTTTTGTTTACTCACGTACCTGGTGGCATAAAAATATGTAAAAGATGATTGCAGTGTAATATTCCAGCCTCAAATTGATCTACAAGGCTTTCCACTGAGGTCTTAACATAGAAAACATAAAATAGAAAGTTCAAACAACTACAAGACTCTAAGGGGCTGCTGGCTTCCTTAAGCAACAATACTCTTCGCCTTTTTCTCTCTCTGTCCCCCACACCCAGATCCCCAGGACTGATATGCAGGCAGAACGGGGGAGGGAGTGTATGTGAGATCATGACTATGTTATAGTGCTATCTGGCTCTCAGCTTCTCTGAGGATTTTGCAATAATAAATGTAAGCTGTGCTCTGTCTTAAGGGTATTTGCATTGTGAAAGGAAATTCTTTAGGACTCTAGCTAAGCCCTAGGGGCACTAACTGGGATTGTGGGAAGTGAGCTTCCTTTGGGGAAGGAGGCCCCAGCTCTATATTTTCTGTGGAACAGCAAACATGACTCAGAAACTTTGCAATGTTTCTGCTTATAGATGTAACCTAGCTGCCTCAAAGTACATCCACTTCTGGGCCTGTGTGTGCGAGTGACCTAAAGACACCAGCATCCTCTCCTCTTGCAGTTCGTAAGAGAGGGAATAAATAGAGACTTGGCAGCCATCGTGCAGAGGCCACTGACACCTGCTCAGGACGAGTCCCAGGGCAATGTGCTTTCTATCTTCATTGCTTGTTCGGCACGAAGGACTAAACTTTGTTTATCCTCCATCCACCTAAAGAGATTATATTTCATGGCCAGCTGGTTCCCTCTGAGACAGAATCTGGCTCCTTAAATATAGTACTTGTCTAGAGAAATATTTAAGTTGTTTAACAAAAGACACAAAATTGCTTTTTCTTGGTAATAATTTTCTTCACTTTCCATTAGTCTAATTGGAATTTCTGCCTATTTGTTGGCAAGTTGTGTGTGTAGTTTTTTGTTGTTGTTTTGTGTTTTTTTTTGCTCCCCCTATCCCAAGAACACTACAAAAGGACTCAATATTTTATTTTTGGAAAAGAAATTATTTTTACTTTGTCATTGTTCATAGCACTTGATATTGTTTACATTATCAGAACAGGTCTGTCGTTATTGGTTTTCAATTCATATGCATGCTCCCCACTCATTCAGGGGAGAGTCTTTTTCCTTTTTGGTGTATTTCCTTCTATTGCCATGCAGAACTTTCTCTTTCTCAATCTAGCCTCGTGTGCTCAGAATTCAGAATTTAAGTCCCAAATTAAAAACAACAACCTAAACAAGTATAGCCACTTCTAAAGACCTATAAACATCTCCCCAAGCCCTGCAGTCACCACTCATGGTAACTACTACAGCACTGTCTACATAATGTGTGTTCTGTCAGTCGGGCATGGTGGCGCACACTTGTAATCCCAGTACTTGGGAGGCTGAGACTGGAGGATCCGGGTTCGAGGCCAACTTCAGCTACTTAGTGAGGCCCTCTGCAACTTAGTGAGACCCTGTTTCAAAATAAAGAATAAAAAAATAGGGCTGGGGGTGTAGCTTGGAGGTAGAATGCCCCTGAGTTCAATCCCCAGTACTGCAAAAAAAAAAAAAAAAAAAAAAAAAAAAAAAATATATATATATATATATATATATATATATATTTATATATGCATTCTGTCATACTTGTTATTTGAACAAAAAAATTGTAAATAGTTTTGAATTATCTGTGTGGTAGTCCCCCAATTAAAAAAAAGGATGGTAGTATCAATTCTTTTCATAAATCTTCTATTATAGATTGTTTTGACATTTACACTGCTCATTTTCACAGAGCCCTAGCCTGCCACCATGGGCTAGAATTTCATGAATTCCGTGGACTCAGATGTGACAAAACCTCAGACCATTTCATTACAGCCAGTTTGCCTGGTTTCACATAAAAAGGAACTGGGAAGTGCCAGTCCCTGCAGATCAGAAGGCAGCTACGATGAACCAAGCTAAATGAGACACCTCTGATTTTTTTTTGGGCACGGCTGAGATGGATGGGGCCGCAGCTGTGCAGGCAGAATGCAGAGCAGGGTGGTTTTGAGAGGCTCTGGAGTCAGGCTGTCTAGGTTCAGGACCCAGATATTCCCAATTGGCTGATGGTGTACTTTTGGACGAGTTATTTAACATCTCTAAGCCTCAGTTTCCTTGCTTGTAAAGTGGAGATAATAATAGCATCTCGCTCACAGGGTTGATGTGAGGATTACATGAGCTCATGGTACTGGAGTACATGTTACAAGGTCTGGCACCAAATAAACACTCCGTGAATGTGAGCTGTTAAGTCCTCCTGTCTGCCATAGCTACTCCTTGAGTCTGCACGGCTCAAGTTCTTGGCATGTGAAACTCTCATTTTGGCACTTGCACCTGCATGATTTCATTCATCACCGTCCATCCAGTCCATTTTAATCCCTGCTCAGATTGCTGAGTGTGGCTTAAATAGTGGCAAAGATAGTGGACTGCCTATTTTAGTGCTGTTCACAATTAAACTGACATCTAATAAATATTTACTCAAAGCTCTAGGTCAGTACTAAAAAAGCTAAAGGAATATTGTATTCTATTAATGAAGAATAAGAGTCCAGTTTAGAGAAGCCTTGTTTTATTCCTCATTGCTAGAATACTGGGTTTATTTTTGTTGTTGTTGTTGTGGTACTGGGGATTGAACCTAGGGGCATTCTACCTCCCAATTACATCCCCAGCACGATCCCCTTTTTTGTGGTTCTGAGGATTGAATGCAGCAGTGTCCTACCTTTGAGCTATACCACCAGCCCTATTTTTTTTTTTTTTATCTTGAAACAGAGTCTAAGTTGCTGAGGGCCTCACTAAGGTGCTGAGACTGGCCTTAAACCTGAGATCGTTTTTTCTCAGTCTCCCCAAGTACTGGGATTACAGGCATGTACCACCATGCCAGTCTCACCACAGGCCTTTTTTTTTTGTTGTTGTTAAATACCAATTTATATATTTAAAAAAAAATTTTATATAATAATTGGTACATTGTAAACATACATCTTTGTTAGGTACAAGCTGATAAAGTCATACATGCACACATTTCTCATTTAACCCCTTCCCCAATTCCTACCCCACTCTCTCGCCCTCCCTCCTTCTCAAGTTCAGTTTAGTGATTGACCTTAATATATTTGTGAAAGTACATCATGTGCATTAGGGTGTCTCCCCATCCCGACCATCCCCTTCCATTAAATCAACTTCTTTGTTTATCCAGGGTCTCTCCTTTTCATCTGGAGAACCTCCTATGCCCCATCTTCTCCCTGGCATCTGCATATTAGGGAGAACATATGCTTCTTTACTCTTTGTGACTGACTAATCTCACTTAACATAATGTTTTCCAGTTGCATCCATTTCCCTGCAAATGACATGATTTTGTTCTTCTTTATGGCTGAGTAAAATTCCATTGTGTACATATCCCATAGTTTTGTAATCCATTCATCTGTGGTTGGACATCTTGGCTGCTCCATAGTTTGGCAATTGTGAATTGTGCAGCTATAAACATAGATACACATGCGTTGGTCTGATAGTTTGGTTTCCATTCTTTTGGGTAGATACCCAGAAGTGGTATTACTGGATCATATGGTAGGTTCATTCCCATTCATCTGAAGATCCTCCATACTGTTTTCCAAAGTGGTTGCACTAATTTACAACCCCACCAACAATGTATTAGGGTTTCCACTTTGAGTTGCACAAGCAACTCAATACATGGGATTGCATTAAACTGAAGAGCTTCTGTGCAGCAAAGGAAACTATCAAGAACCTCAATAGAGAGCCCACAGAATGGGAGATAATTTTTGCCAGCTACTCTTCTGATAGAAGACTAATATCTAGAATATACAGAGAACTCAAGAAACTCACAGCTAAGAAAACAAATAACCTAATAAAAAATGGGCAAAGAATCTAAATAGATACTTCACAAAAGAAGAAATAGAAATGACCAATAAATGTATGAGGAAATGTTCCACATCATTAGCAATCAGAGAGATGCAAATCAAAACTACCTTGAGATTTCACCTAACCCCAATTAGAATGGCAATCATTAAAAACACAAACAACAACAAATGCTGGCGAGGGTGTGGAGAAGTGGGAACCCTAATATGTTGTTGGTGGGATTGCAGATTAGTGCGACCACTTTGGAAAACAATATGGAGGATCCTCAGACGAATGGGAATGAACCTACTATATGATCCAGCAATACCACTTCTGGGTATCTACCCAAAAGAATGGAAACCAAACTATCAGACCGACACATGTGTATCTATGTTTATAGCTGCACAATTCACAATTGCCAAACTATGGAGCAGCCAAGATGTCCAACCACAGATGAATGGATTACAAAACTATGGGATATGTACACAATGGAATTTTACTCAGCCATAAAGATGAACAAAATCATGTCATTTGCAGGGAAATGGATGGATCTTGAAAGCTAAATGAGATTAGTCAGTTGCAAAAAGTAAAAAATTGTATGCCCTCCCTAATATATGGAAGCTAGGGAGAAAGTGGGACATAAGAGGGACTCTAGACAAAGGAGAAACCTTAGATGAGCAAAGAAGGTGACTTAACTGAAGGTGATGGGGGGGGGGGAAACACCCAAATGCACATGTTGTACTTCATGAACATATCAAAGTCAGTCACTAAACTGAACTTGAGAAGGAGGGAGAGGGAGGGAGTAGGGCGGGAATTGGGGAAGGGTTAAACGAGAAATGTGTGCATGTATGTCTTTAGCAGCTTGTACTTAACAAAGATGTATGATTACAATGCACCAATAAAAGAAATAAATTTATTAGTGCAAGAAAGAGTATAGTTTATCCCCCCCAATTTAAAAACTGTCATATTTTTATGCTTTGTTTTGAGGACTAAGATATACATCAGGGTGGGAGTGGTGGTGCATGCCTGTAATTCCAGTACTTGAAAGGCTGAGATAGGAGGATTGCAGGTTGGAGACCAGTGTCAACAATTATCGAGATCCTCAGCAACTTAGTGAGTTCCTGTTTCAAAAAAACAAAAAAACAAAGCAGGGCTGGGGTTGTAGCTTAGAAGTAGAATGTACCTAGTTTCATTCCAATTAACTAACACACACACACACACACACACACACACACACACATACATATATATATATGTATATATATATATACATATATATATATATATATATTCAATGAAAATAACCCAAACTGCCTTCTTTCATGTTCTGATATTTAGGACTATAGATTTGCAACACACAAAACAAATAAACAAACAAAGAACAACAACTACCAAAGCCCAGTTACTTTCATTTTATGTTTATTTTTGTTTCTAAAGTTGGAGTTAAGTGCCATTTCAGACTGTTATTTGCAGGTGTTCCTGCCCTCAAAAGCCTTCTGACAGCTTTCATCTGTTATGCTGTGCGTTCTGGACGTTTTTGCTAACAATTCAATTTGCTATTTTCTCACATTTATATTTCCTATGATTTCTTTGGCAACAGTTAAAATTCACATACCTCTAGGAAATTTGATACACATTTCAATCTCAGTCCTATCTGGAAATATATAAAATCCTGTTTTTCTTTTCTTTTTTTTTTGGTTGTTGTTGTTTTGTTTATTTTTTTTAAGGAGTACAAATATTTTAACATACAGCTTTTATTTGTTGTTGTTTCATTTGTTTGTTTTTAGGAGTAAAAGTATTTTGACATACAGCTTTTATTTTCACCAAGCTCACATTAAACCAGAGTAATTTTTTTTCATGTTGGATAACCTTTTCACTTGTGATTATTCCCGTAGGCTTCTCTTTTTCTTTCCTCCCTCCCTTCCTTCCTTCCTTCCTTCCTTCCTTCCTTCCTTCCTTCCTTCCTTCCTTCCTTCCTTCCTTCCTACCTTCCTTCCTCCCTACCTACCTCCCTTCCTCTCTTCTTTTCTTCAACAACTAAAGGGTAACAACAGCTGCTAGAGTTAGTTGTCAGACATTTTAGGGTAGTTTTCCCCTTTGCCTGAAGTAGTTCTGGTGAGAACACCAACTGTGTAATGTTGAGGTTGCCACCCACTGGTGAAAATGGATAATTTCCATTTTAATGAGCAATTTAATAAAACTGGTTTTCTGATTTCAGAGTAGGAATTTGTAGGTTCAGTCTGTTTTTTTTTTTTTTTTAAATACGTTTCAAACTCTACTCGAACAATAAAGAATTTATTATTGGTTGCCAATTTAAGTCTCTGATGGAAGAATAAAAGAGTCACTGGTATGAAACCATTTAAAGACTTTTGTTTACCTCTCTCCCAGTGTCTATGAAGAGGAAAGTAAAAAAAATAAATCACAGAATTAAATGTGCGAAAGTACTACCAGTGGTTGCTCTTGAGTGCTACATTTAAAAAGGATGAAACAGATTTTCATCACTTCCTTACCTGTTTTATTTAGTTACATTGTTTTGTGTTACAGAAAGCTTGTGTTGCTTTAAAAGGAAATACATATCTGAAGAGGAAAAAACAGCTATATAAGTGTGTATAGACTGAAATATAAGCCTTTAATAATGGTGCTTTATGGAGTGTAAGGAAAAAAAGCTCCTCCTGAAATCAGTGCCACATTTAGCTAAGCAGATTCAAAAGGCGCCACAACCCGAAGATTGAGCTGCAGTTTTCGCCACTCTACTAGCAGAAATTTAAACTTCAATGCATGCAGAAGAATTTATGACGTGATAAAGATGGCATTTCAAACCCACGTGCAAGAATTCTTGGTTACCTCCCATCAAATACCAAATGAATTCCAGATGTGAAAAATTAAACAGATTTTAAAATATATGAGTGAACATCTAGGTTAAGCAGAAGTGCCAAGAAACAATGATAAAGGAGCTATAAAGGAAAACTATAAAACTATAAACAATGATAAAAACTATAAAGGAAAACTTACTTTTTTTGGTGTGTGTGTATGTGTGTGTGTGTGTGTGTGTGTGTGTGTGTATGTGTGTGTGGTATTAGGGATTGAACTCAAGGGTATTCTACCTCTGAGATATACCTCCAGCCCTATTTTATTTTTATTTGGAAACAGGGTCTCACAAGGTTGATGAGGGTCTTACTACTTGCTAAGGCTGTCCTTGAAAATGTGATCCTTCTGTCTCAGCCTCCCAAGTACTGGGATTGCAAGCATGTGTCACCATGCTCAGCTAAAGGAAAAACTTCTATAAATGAAAATCACCATAAAACAAGTGATAAAATGGGAAACATATTTGTAGCATATTAGAACTCACAAAATAAATAAGACTTCCTTTAAAAAGGGCTATGAGCATTCAAAAAACATATTTAACCTTTTGACTAATGAAAGAAGTATACATTTCTTAAAAATAAAAAATTTAGATATATTTTAAATATTAAATATTTAACTTTAAATATTAGATTATACCCAATGTTGTAAAAATTATTCTACATTTTTGAAATATTCCACTATTTAAAATCATTTCTTATTTTTAAATTTAATGCTAACATCAAATTTACATTAAAATTAGGGTTCATATAATAATGCAAGCCAGGCATAGTGGCACAAATCTATACTCTCAGTACCTGGGAGGCTGAGACAGGTGGATCACAGATTTGAGACCAGTCTCAGCAACTTAGTGAGACTTAGTGAGACTAGCGAGATCCTGTTTCAAAATGAAAAATAGAAAAGGGACTGGGGTGTAGCTCAGAGGTATAATGCCAATGTCTCTGAGATCAATCCCCAGTAACACAAGCACGCGCGCGCGCACACACACACACACACACACACACACACAAGTTTTGCCTATGTCTGTTTGTTCAGAAAGATACTATTTTAAAGTTTAAATAGTGATTATTTGTATTACTAGTTTTGGGTGACAATTTGCTTCTTCATCAGTTCTGTATTTTTTAACTTTTTGTAAAAAAAATTTGCTAATATACACAGTGCTTTTTAAATTTGTTTAAAATTAGGGTCCAAAGTAATACAATGTACTTTGATTATTATTTTAATAAAAATAGAAACATGTAAGCCAAGCGTGGTGGTGCATGCCTCTAGACAGGAGGATCGCAGGTTTGAAGCCAGCCGTGGCAACATAGTGAGGCTGTCAGCAACTTAGAGAGACCCTATTTCTAAATAAAAATAAAAATTGGGCTGGGGGTGTATCTTGGAGGTAGAATGCCAGAATGCCCCTGGATTCAATTCCCAGTAATATACACACGCGCGCGCGCGCGCACACACACACACACACACACACACACACACACGAAACATATATTTTAATCTACAAAATAGAAATATATATTTTAATCTCTATATATAAACATTTTGTGTTCATTTATGTAGATTAAAATATATTTTAAACTTGTAATGGTGGTTATTTGTATGGTTGCTTCTATGGTTATTAGTAGTGGTAATCCGTTCCAGATGGCTACAGGTGATGACTTTTGTCATCATTCATTTTTATAATTATCTTCCTATTAATAAACAAAAATCTTACATATATTTATATATTAAGTTCATCTTTATTAAGATAGTTAATAACATGGAAAAATATTCATGTAAGCTTTAATTAAAAATAGAAAAACAGCCAGGTGTGGTGGCTCATGCCTGTAATCCCAGTACTTGCGAGGCTGAGACAGGAGGATTGCAAGTTTGAAGCCAGCCTTGGCATCTTAGTGAGGCTGTCAGCAACTTAGCAAGACCCTGTTTCAATGGGTCTAGGGGTATAGCTCAGAGGTAGAACACCCCTGGGTTAAAAAAAAAAACAAAACTAGAAAAACTACAATATAGCATGTAATTTGTCCAGAATTCTTAAGGAAATGGAAGTGCTTGTCTATTGTATTCATCATGTATATGCATCAATTTTTAAAATCTGGAAGGCATGTTCTAGTGTTTTAATTATGATATTCTATAGTAATATGAACACAGTGGATACTTTTCTTTCTTCATTTCTAATTTTATCCAGAAACAATAAAATTCAAACGTATGTATCAAATGGTGCATATTAAATAGGAGAGGTTTCTTGGGTGTCAATTGTGTCTCAATAAAGCTGTTACAAATGTATAGTGCTATCCAGTAAAATATAAAATTAACTTTCATCTATTCTTTCTAAAATAAAAAGTGTTTACTTTTTACTAGTTCTGTACTCATTTCATCCCATTTGTAGAATATTGAAGACATTTAAAATTATTTGTTGGCATTTAGCACAGTAATGAATGAGCATTTTATTTCTATTTTTATATACTTTTATTGGTGCATTATTTCTCACAACATAATGTAAATCATATTGATAGTGACATACATGCACACAGCACTTGGTGGGCTTCCCCTGGCTCCCTCCCGAATCCCCACCCCTTCCCCATCGGGGATATTGAGATTGGCATTGGTATTCTCATATATGCACATCATGTCAGTGGAAGTGTTTCTTTCATTGATCCTCCCTCTTCCCCCCCCCCCTTTCCCTAGACCACCTCCCTGGCTCCACTGAAGTTTCTCCTCCATTATCTAAAGTCCCTCTTGTATCCCAACCACTCCCTACCTTCCACATCTGAGAGAAAACATATGACGCTTCACTTTCTGTGACTGACTAATCTCACTTAACATAATGTTCTCCAGGTCCATCCATGTTCCTGCAAATGACATAATTTTGTTCTTTTTTTTTTTTTACTGCAGGGTAGAATTTCATTGTGTGTACATCCCACAATTTTGTAATCTAATGAATGAGCATTTTAAACCAATTTATACAAATTTGGATCCGCACGTTCTTTGCAAGGGTGAGAGTGCATAGAATATTTATACTTATTGAGATATGTAAGTACTTTGGAAACTGAGACAGGAGTATTGTAGGTGCAAAACTCTCTATCCTGTTTCAAAACATAACAAAACAATAACCCCCCAAAAGGGGGCGCTGAGGGTAGAGCTTGGAGGTAGAATGCCCCTGGGTTCAATCTCCAGTACCACAAAGAGAGGAAAAAAAAAAAAATGTAAATCCCTAAAAAGAAATAAATTGTCATGTCCAAAGAGTCAGCTACTTTGTATAAAGATTCAATTATTTAATTTTTCATCACAAGATGGTCATTTCTTGTGATTTACAAACTTAAGCAAGCAAATGAGCATGTTGTGAATTTTTAGAAAGAAGCAACTTACTCAGATGTTAGAGTCTCTCATTAATACATCCTGTGCTTCAGCAGTAATTTTATTGATTATGTGAACTGTTAAATAGTCTATCTGCAATGCAAATGTAACTGTAAAATTAAAAACATCAATTTATTTTCCCCCAAGCAACTTCAGAACGAAATTAAATAAAACCTTTCGATTTGAGGCAGCCAGCCTCTTCTGATAAAGCTTTCAAATATCCGGCATGTTAAAAGTGAGTTGCTAGGTACATGAAAGATGATGCTAGACAAAGAATGACATGGCCTCAATCATTTTTTTAATAAAGGAAAATCTATTGCGCTCCGTTGCAGCTGCACCCTGCTTGACTGGTGGGCAATACTAATATGTGTCCAGAGAGATGACGATGTGGCTGCTCATCTCTGTGAGATGTGTGGAGACCTCTTGCCCAGATGCCCCCCGGTGACAGCTGTCTGCACAGTCTATTCTGCTGTTCCTGCAAGGCTCACAGGCAAAAACTCGGCAGCTAATTTTTAAGTACTAATGTATAGCACAGACTTCAAGAATGAATGGAAATATTCATCCCTGAGGCATGTCATGAGTTGATTATAATAAAATTGCTTAATTATTTATTAGTAGTTGCTTTATAAATTACTCACTCTGGTTTTGCTGGAGGGCATAGAGCATGAGAGGGGAGAGGAAGCAACAAAAGTGAGGTAGGCAGGGGACACTGTGGTTTAAGGTTTTCATACCACACACACTCCATCTGCTTTCTCCTGTAAGTGCCAGGAAAACAGAAATCTTTTAACAGGGGACTGAAAGGTCAGATTTGTGTTTTCTCTGGGTAATGGAAGATGAATTTGAAGGGGACTAGCAAAGAGACAGGTAGTAGTTAAGACCCTGAAAGGCTGCAGCGAGGAATTGCAGGACAGGTGAGAAAGAAGGGAGGAAGCCCCGAGATATTTACAAAGCGAAGTGTGTAGGAAAAACATTTGGAATTCCTATAATTGATGTGCTATGCAGGCCAGAGGCAAAGGAGAGGGAGGAACTGAGTTTTCTGCTTTGTGAAACTGGGTAGATAGGAACCCCCTTCACTGATAATGAAATCACAGGTGCTGATGCAGATTCAAAGGGAGACCTAAGTGGCTGATTGACCCACTTTCCTAATGGACACACACAGTGGCCCAGAAATTCTAAAGAGCAAATTGTATGCACAAACATACAATAAACAATGACAGTGAAATTACAGATGGAGCCCTCCAATGAAATCACAAAAGGCCAGGACAACAGAAGAACCCTTTTATGAAGCTGCTGTGAGGGACTCGGACAAAGACAGAACATTTAGATTGTGTTAATTGTATTTGTGATGTTGCAACAGAAATGATTTTGCTGGGCCATTAATGAGCTATGTTAGAACGGGCCTCCCCCTCCTAGCTCACCTATTCATTCATTAGAATAGGGTTTTAGTTAGTGTTTTTTTTTTTTTCTTTTACAAAGTAAATATGCAATAAGATCAAATAAATTTTGATGATTGCCAACAGATGGTGAGGGACTCAACTTCAGGACCATCTGATATTTTGCTTTTCAGTTCTTTCCGGCTGTTCTTTCTACTTAATTACCTTCCCCTCACTTCCTAATCCTTTCCATGTAATTCTACACCGAGATTGGGTCTAGCACTCTCTATTAATTTTCCTCAGCCTACACTGCTTTCTGATAAGATACTCTTTCTTTGTAGCTGTGTGGCTAATGGATCTAAACAGCCTGGTTTTAGCAGAGCCTTTCAATTCTACTTGAACCATGTCTTCCCTCCATTTATTAATTCAGCTTAATGCTGAGAATTTAAAACTCACTCTTAACCATTTAATCTCATTTTACATGCGGCACAGTGGCTCAACCACCAGTAATTTTACATAATCAAAGAACTATTTCAACTGACCTGTCTTTTAAATCCTTCTCGTATGAGACATTTATTTTTTTCAATCATTAAAACAGAAGCACTAGAGTGATATATGTGTTTCAGTAGGAAATTTCCTTCTTTACCTGAATGCATTTATGCATCTTTTATGAATGAATGAGGGAAAGTATTGCTGTAATATGGATTTTTAAACAATATTTCAGGGAAACAACCTAAAAGGTAGGGATTTATAGAAGCTCAATAAGCACCTCCTAAGACATTTTTTCCCCATAGATTTTGTATGTATACTTCTATAATCCATATCTAGCTAGAATCTTTTTTCTCCCATGACTAGTACATTTTAATGTCCAGTTTAATACAAGCTGGCTGTTTTCATGTCCTGTTTAATAGTCCCTAATAGCCCTGCTTGCCAAAGCAGACAAATAGAATCCTGCTGATTGAAACACCGCGCATCGTAGGTGTCGCCTCACGTTTTTGTCATTGTTTAGAAGTGACTTGTTTAAGCAAGTACTTTTTCTCTTGATACAGAAACTACACACCTCAAACTATACATTGTTAGGCATGTGTAATAAATACAGCTTAATTTTAAAGATAGCCACATTTTGTGAGTGCTATTTAAAAATAGTCTTACTTTTCTGATAATGAAAGTTATATGTTTAATTTTTTAAATACAAAAAGATTAAAAAGACTTGACAGTAACCATCATGGACATTATACATTCTTGCTTACATATTTTCTGGATTTTTATTCATATCTGTATAAAATAAGATGTTTTAAACAGATGTGGACTTATATTGGATATACTGGTTTGTGTAGATAATTGTGACACAACTTTAAGTTAGTAAGTTTTACTGTGTATGAGACAACAGTTTAAATAGATGTGTAAAGATCTTTCCTTCAGTTTTGCTTATGAGTGTATGCTCTAGAATAAGCATGAGATGGGGAATAGGAATATGCTGTTTTCTCCATCAGGTCCAGTTTCTGCCTGTCTCTCATAATATGTCCATCTTGAGCCAGGCCTGGTGGTGCTCACTTGTAATCCCAGTACTTGAGAGGCTGAGACAGGAGGATCGCTGGTTTGCAGCAAGTCTCAGCAACTTAGTGAGGTTCTCTGCAAGTTAGTGAGACCCTGTTTCAAAATAAAGAATAAAAAATAGGCCTGGGGTGTATGATTCTGATGGGGACATATATATATATATATATGTAAGGGGGAATATATATATATATATTCCCCCTTACAACATGGTCTAAATTCAAGCCAATTAAAAAAAAAAAAAAAAAAGCTCATTCATAGAAAGAGCTACATATTGTAATGCAAAGGAGCAACTTAGTGAGAACTTGTTTGAAAATAAAAAGGGCTGGGGTATAAGTGTAACTTGGAGGTTGAATGTCCATGGGTTCAATTCTCAGTATCAGAAGAAAAGAAAAAAAGAAAAGGGGTAGGGGGCGGCTTATTTTGAAGTTAAGGCATTCAACCTGGAGATGTTCAAGGATAATGTAGACTATACAGGATTTTTTTTTTTCTTCCTATCATGTGCTAGTTTTAAAGCTTACCTTCTGGATTAAAATGCAATTTCACTACATTCTCCTTGTTTAAGTTTGCATGCATTATTTTCCCATAGCATCAAGTACACTTTTAGAACACTTAAAATAACTATTGCAATCTGCCATATGAAATGTCCCCTATCTACTTTAGCCAAACCACTATTTTTAGATATTTGGTTAATTTCCAGTGTTTTGTTGTAAATAAGGCCATGACAACGGTTGTGTCTGAGACACACATGACACAAGGGTCAATAATTATTTTTGCACATGCAGTTGCTGGTGTGTTGGGGTCTTTTTTTGCTGGTAAGCTGTAGGATGGAGGGTGATGTGACTTAACAATAACCAGTTGGGGTGCCTCCTGTGAAAGCAGAGGTAAAATACATAAATTTTGTATACAACTTTTTGATGTTATTTTGTAGACTCTTGGCCATGACACCTGTTCAGAGGGTTAAATCGGTGGCACTTAGTCACGTGTGCTGGATCAAAGACTTTTTGAGAATAGCAGTGTTCTAGTTCCTTCTGTGGGTTTTGTGCTACAAATAGCCAAGGCATTTCCCAAAGTTAGAAGATGTCTGTGATTCTAGGCTTGCTCTTCAGACCTGCATAGCTCGCCCTCCAAGTTTAGGCTCCCTGGACAGCTGCCCTGGAAGACAGCTATGTCCTGTTCTGATTTGAGCAGTGGAGGAAAAACCAGTCTCACATCTTAGTGAGAAACTCTTTTTTTGTGTGTGTGTGGTACTGGGGATTGAACCCAGGGGCATTCTACCTCCGAGCTATACCCCCAGCCCTATTTTTTATTCTTTATTTTGAAACAGGGTCTCACTAAGTTGCGGAGTGCTTCACTAGGTAGCTGAGGTTGGCCGCGAACCCGGATCCTCCGGTCTCAGCCTCCCGAATGCTGGGATTACAAGCGTGCGCCACCACGCCCAGCTTCCAGTGAGAAACTCTTCATATAGACTCTTATTTTTTTTTTTTTTTTTTGGCGGTACTGAGCTATACCCCCAGCCCTATTTTTTATTCTTTATTTTGAAACCGGGTCTCGCTAAGTTGTGGAGTGCCTCACTAGGTAGCTGAGGCTGACTGCGAACCCGGATCCTCCGGTCTCAGCCTCCCGAATGCTGGGATTACAAGCGTGCACCACCACGCCCGGCTTAGACTCTTCTTGATCCAAAGCCCTTAGAAAAATCAAGAGTTCATTTCCAAGGGTACATTCCTAGGTGTAGAATAATAATAACTGGTCAAAAGTATAAATATTTTAAGGCTTTGGATACATACTGATAAATACCTCTCCAGAAATTTTGTAGCAATTTATACCCATAATAACTGTATATGAAAGTGATCTTTAAGGTAAACCCATACCAATACTATTATTTTTAAAAGAAGTATAGCCAAGCTGGGTGTGGTAGCGCATGCCTGTAATCCCAGTACATGGGAGGCTGAGACAGGAGGATCGCAGGTTCCAGGACAGCTTCAGCAAGTAGTGAGACTCTCATCAACCTATGGAGACCCTGTTTCACCAGAAACAACAAAACAAAACAGAGCCAGGCATGGCTTGTAATCCCAGCATTTGTGAGGCTGAGACTGGAGGATCTGGGTTTGAGGCTAGCCTCAGCTACCTAGTGAGGCACTCTGCAACTTAGTGAGACCCTGTTTCAAAGTAAATAATAGAAAATAGGGCTGGGGCTCGGAGGTAGAATGCCCCTGAATTCAATCCCAGTACCACAAAAAAAAAAAAAAAAAACCCAAAACAAAACAAACAAAAAACCCCACACAAAACCAACAAACAAAGCAACAACAACAACAATAAAACATAGACATAAACTTACTAAAGGAGTTAAACATTTTCTTTTGCATTTTAATGACATTTTGCCTTTTGTTCTTCACTTCTTTTGTCCTCACTTCCACCAAACATTTTTTTTTTAAATCATTGTCTAATAACTCTTTGTGTTTCAGTCTTTATCTAAAGATAATGTTCAAACCCTGTGAAGTAAGACACAATTTTTAGGAGAAAAAAGTGATAGAGCATGAGAAGGAAGATTCAAATACAAAGTATTTGATTTAGGTAAAGTTTCTGTTTTATCAGGAATATTGTGACTTTTGCGATGTAACTTGTCAAAGGGATGTTACTTATGGTGTTTCTTCCCCCTCACCCCTTTTGAAAACATGGCTCTTGGTATAAGGTGGCCACGTTTCACACTGCACGACTCTCAGGATGGAATGTCTACTCAAAGGTCACCAGTTAATAGGCTGTCTAGGGATTTATGAACTGTGCCAGAATCCAGAATCTCTCCTAGGGGAATTGGAATGGGGGGTGGGGGTGGAGAAAATTGCCAATTAATAGCCGCTCTGAAAGAAGAAGCATAAGCAAGCAGAAGGTGAAATGAACCAGATTAAGGGTGGAGTTGGTAGAGGAGAGTGTTAAAATGGCCACAAATTCCTGCTGCCAAGACCACAGAAGCCACCTTTAAACACAGGGCCAGATACCCTACAGCTCCAGTTGCGGCAGGCTGTGTATCTTTCCTGCTCTTATTTCTCTACCTGTGTTCCTCTCACCTGAGAGCTTCCTTGAGTGAATCTCTCATTGTTTACAGTTAAATGAACCTGAAGAAACAGGATGGTTCTATGGAAAAGCACTGATGATAGGATTTTAGAACTGTCTCAGCTACCGGAACTCTATCCATACCCTCACGGAGTCATATGAAGAGTTCTTTCATTTAACGATTGTTCAACATCAAATCACTGAGTCTCCAAGTCTGTCTTAGTTGTCCGGCGAGGTGGTAGAAATGCGGAGACAAATCAGACAATCGCCACTAGCATATGGTGCAATCACACTCTTCTACATAGCATGGTCCTTCATTACCGTAGATTGTCAGCTCAATGGTGACCAGCTAGTTGCTAGGCAACTCGAAAGACAGGCAGACAGAAGGGATGCAGCTTCTCTCAGATATGAATTCTTCTTTGAAATGTTTGTCAAGAACTGTGAAGGATCTGAAATTTTCTCTTCTCTCAAGCTAAGATGCTCGCCTGCCACAGTTTAATAGATGCTGGCACAAGACATGTGACTTCTGGGTCACAGAGACAAAGGACTTTATTACAGCAGGGCAAGAAACATAAGCTTTATGTTTGCTTTAGGCTCCCTGGCCCCCAGATCCCGTGGGGACAATGCAGAGCAATCCTAGTGGACCTGTCACAGCTGAGTAACACAACGCACAGGGAAACCAAATCTTTTACAAAGTGCTGCCAGCGAACCTGCCTGACATTTGCTGTGCAGGGAGACATTGTCTTTATTATACTGGACAGTTGCTTGCCCTCTGCTCTAGAGGGAAACACTCCCTGTGTCTTCCAAGGTTGTTCACTAACATTATACAAACATCCTCAAACAGATAGTCCTGGACCAAATGTCATTAGTGACTCTGCTTGCAAGAAATGAAGAAATACCACAGACAATTATCTCCCAACGATGTTCTTTATCTGGGTGTTTTTTTTTAAAACCTTTCAAAACATTGCACTCTTATTTCTATTTTCTCTAAGTATCTGCTCCCTTTAAGATTGTCCTGCCTTTCTCCCATTTTTGCCAGATCCTGTTTACTAGGTGTGCAAGTGGAAATGATTTGTTCTATTTAACAGAAATTAACTTCCTCTTACTTAAAGCAAAAAAAAAAAAGTTTGCAGAAGGGTAATGGATTATCTCATGACACACAGACAACCAAGAACCCAGCACTGTTCTGGGAACTCAACAGTGGAGGTTCATGGTCATCTCTAGAGTGCTGTCATAAGCACACCTCCACATAAGTGACCCCATCGCTCTCTGCCATTCTCCACTCCAAGTTTTAAATTCTCAAGAGAGAGAGGATTTGAGTGGCCCTACTTGGCTTCAGCTCCTAACGTAGCCTTTCACATATGCCAAGGAGGGAAGGGTCATAAATGCACAGACCTAGTCAATCTTGTCTGTTCCAACAGAAGGAGGGATGGCTTCTTAGGAGCTCTGGAGGCCTTCCCAATTTCTTTCTATAATATCTGGACTCATTTGAATTAATCTTGTATTGCTCACGAGAGGAATACAATTATTGTTCTGAACATTCTTTCATTAAAAAAAAAAAAACTCAATTAAGCACAGTTTCACTTTGAATGTCACTTTCCTGGCCATCTTCTGCCATTTCCCAATTTTTTTTGGAGTCATTTTGTGAACTGATCTTAGCCAATTTAGGGATTCAAGAGGTATTGGTAAATATAAGTAGCCTCTGGGGATGGAAGATAGACAGGATTATATGACTGTTCTTGTCAATCTTGCTACTGAGCTGTGTGCTACAAGTACAGTAAGATTTAGCCCAAAGTGAGTTAATGTGAAATATAAGCTAGGCATATATTTTTCAAGACCGCACTTTTTTTTTTTTTTTTTTTTTGCGGTACTGGGGACTAAACTCAGGGGCATTCTACCTCCAAGCTACACCCCCAGCCCTATTTTTTATTCTTTATTTTGAAACAGGGTCTCACTAAGTTGTGGAGTGCCTCGGTAGGTAGCTGAGGCTGGCCTCGAACCCGGATCCTCCGGTCTCAGCCTCCAAAATGCTGGGATTACAAGCGCGCGTCACCACGCCCAGCTAAGACCGCACTTTCAACAATGCACAATTCTTTAAAATATTTTAAAGCATATCCCCTGGCATAAATTTTAGCAATGCCATCTGAAAGGCCAGAGTAGCCACCTCTAAAGCTGTGGGCTTTCCCAACTGTAGTATTTCCAAGGTTACCTAATGAGATCTGGAGTGTGAACTAATGTTACTATATTGCCCACATGCACATACTACATGAGACCTCCCGAGGAAGTCTTTTTAAAGTAAATGGCTAGATAGATGACATAATAGGCCAGAAGTTAGGCATTTAGTCATGCACTCATGCTAATTTCCATACTCCTTTGTAATTAACATTCCTCCTGACTGGATTAATTGGGTTTGCAATAAGTAATCACATTTGTAATACTGCAACTGTTCCCAAATTAATTGCTCACATGTTCAATGAGCCATTACATGTTCTCTTTTAAAGCTGCTTAGAGAGCCCACAATTCAAGAGCTATGGTCCTAAACATTTTGGGAGAGTGGGGCAGAATCATCCAAGAATTTGATGACAATGACAAACCAGCAGTGCCCAAACTTTGAAAGCACAGGAGAATCACCTTAGTGTGCTAATTAAAAATGCAGATATCTTCACTCCACCTCCACCAATTATGGTTTGATGGATATTATGGCAGGGTCTGAAAATTTTTTGAAAAATACTGTAAACTGTCTTTCTGGAAAAAGGCACATAGATTCTTACTTTCAACTTTGCCAGAGATTTGAAGTGAGGGTCTCAGAACTGTGTGGCTTTAGTCTGGTATTGGTACAAATTTTCTTAGACACACTGCAAATTACATACTGATAAGAGAATTTTAAACATGATTTCAGACCAAGCTGAGTATGGTGGTACATGCCTGTAATCCTAGTATTTGGGAGGCTGAGACAGGAGGATAGGTAGGTGCGAGGCCAGCCTCAGCAACCTAGCAAGACCCTGTTTCAAAAGAAAAAATAAGAAGGGCTGGAGGTGCAGCTCAGAGGTACAATGTCCATGAGTTCAAATCCCATTACTACAACAGAACAAAGCAAAGCCATGTTTCAGACCAATTAAAAAGTAATATGAATGGTGCAGTGGTATAGGTGATTAAACCATCTATATGCTTTTTTTTGAACCTGGAATGGAGGTTAGAGATTTTTCCCCCAATGTATTAATCTATTTTACTGAATTAGACTCATGTGGCAGATACCTCACAAAAGTGAGAGTAAAAAGAAGCCTAGTAACCCTATAAATCTAAAAAAATACACAGTTTAATTTGTGTATTGGTGAGAAAGCACATCATTCTTCTCTTTGATTTATCATTCTCTCTCCAAAGGTTCAAAGGATTTAGTGGATTTTTACTGTGTTTGATAGATAGCCTCCCCAGTTTAAGAGAAGAAAAGCAAGTCTCTTTGTATAATTTATAGTGACCAGGTGTCTGGTTTTTTGTGTATGTGTGAGATATTTTAGTTGAAGAAAATCTAAGAAAACATGTAGAGCTTACAATTGACCATAAATTCGCCATATTATAATTGCATGCTGAATGGTAAATTAAAGAAAATGTTCTTTATAAATAACCCAGAGAAATTTATTAAATGGGCAATTTTCTAGATGTTATCTATGACACATTTTTAAAAAATTCTTTTGATTAGGAACAAATCTTATCATGATGGGCAAAGTAGTAGATGGAAACTTTAATTTAGTTACATTGCTAAAGTTTTAGAAATTATTTCAGACTTCTGTATTATAAAAGAAAGTAGATCTATAATCAGCAATAGAAAAATCATGTTGGAAATAACTGTAATCAAAGCTTCTTCTATGTTTCTTTGAAGAGGATCCACTTATAACGTTACTCATATAGACACTCAAAGCCCTGGCAATAATAGGTGATTTAGTGATGTTTAAAGCCCTTGAGTAAATTCATATAGGCCAAGAAATTTCCCCGAGGACATGAATTTAATAATTATAATCACTCCTTGCACTGATAACTCTTGAGTTAGGATTTTCACTGCCAGAGACAAAGTTTTAGAAAATCAAATTGTAAAAATTAAGTGTCAGGAGTTTGGCAGATTCAACATATATGAGTTATAGTCCATTTGTATTGGAGGACTTGTTCCAATAAGCAGAGGGGCTGTCTCTAAGCTCAGGAACCCTTCTTTCTAAAATTGAATGCACCTAATGGCATTTGGCAGTGACTGGTTAAATGCAATTCACCTTTTTTGTCAGCAATTTTACTTTTTCCTTCCATTCTTTACTCTTTTTTCTTACTGTGAAGGTGGGATTGTTAGTTTACTTTGGTAAAGACTTGAAAAGACTTTCATGTTTTTCATTAGAGCTGGGTTCTTTATTTGATGGTGGAGAAGGGCCACTAACATTGTGAAGATCTGCAAGTTGACTGGTATCTCTCTGTGGCAGGAGAAATTGAAATGTAATTGAATTGCAGATGTGCTATCTATCATTTTAGGGCACTATTGCCCGAGGAGATGGTACTTGTGGAAAGGTGATTATGTTTCTTTTTTTTCTTCTGGTGATGGAGTTAAAGGCTTTTAGGTAGAATTTAGCCTCCTGAGGACAGTCATCGTAATGGTTCTGAGTCTGGATGCCTAGCTCCACCAACCTCATGAGCTGTGCACTCCTGTCTCTGGCCCTGATTAGGAGTGTTACCATTGTTTCCATTTTACAGGAGAGGAAATTGAAGGCAGGACTGAAATTCAGATAGTTCTGTGTTCCATGCCCTCATCTTTCCATCACATCTTTGTGTCTCCATTTCAGACAATCTCGGAAATGTGCCCACATACCCTTTGCTGATGTCCTTAAGGGTTGCTTGCCACATCTTGTTGCCACATTTGAGTTGGACAGCTCTACTCACTCCAAAGGCCACCCTCTGTGGTGTTTATGTTGGCCTCTTTGTGACTTCCATTTATCAGCCCCATGGGAGAGATTATTAAAGATAGATCGGCAAGGATGAATAAAAGAGGGGGCACTGAGTGTACAGAAAGGTAGACCGTTCTGGAAGCTGGAGAGAAGGCTATATGTCTGGGACAGATAGGAAACAAGCACAGAAAGCTGTTCTATTTTCTCCTCCTAAGGGGATTTTCATTCTCTGAAGGTTGTGTGCATGACGCATTGGACGGACTGAGATGTTCTATTATCCAACCAGCAGGGGGCGCAGTGAACTTGAAATGACTTCCCCCAGGGGGAGCAAGGTCATCCCCTGGCTGAGTAGCATATGAATAGGTGTTCTTATCCAGCCCAGTATAACAGATTCTATTTTAAAAAGATTGTTTATGGGTCCCCCACCCCATTCTGTTTATGGGTAATTAAGCCACGGGACACCATAAGCAATATTGCACTGGGAAAAAAACCTGTTCACTTTGGTGGTAAAATATATCTTGTGTTTATGAATTTCTTTTAATAGGTGGCAAATTATAGTTTTAAGTTTATCTTTCTAGCCTCCAGTGAGATTGTTAATTCTGGCCAAATTTAATCTTATACCTTGGGCTTAGAATGTTTGGATAGGAGTGGCCAGATGAGGAGATTTGGTTTTATGAGATTTGAAGATCCTTGGAAAATAATTATTGTCCTTACAGCCTTTTATGGAGCCAGGAGTTGCAATCCCTTTGGGGATAAGCCCATCACTTTTATTTTTTAATTAAATAACTTACAAATTCATATTTTGCTTAAAACAAAAAGCTCCTTAATCAATCTCCATTATATAGCTCGTTTGCTCTTCTTTAAAAGGCATCTATGGACAGATATATTTTGATGTTGTAAAATGTAAGACTGGGTCTTAAAGTGCCTATCAAGCCTGGTAAGGCATAGGGCAGAGTGCTCCTCAGAGAGAAGTGGAAGAATTCAAGACACACCTCTGTTTTAATTTGATCTGATGTTTGTTGGTTCTCTTAGGTCTTAGGAGAAACAGCACATTTTGAGTATGATATTCAAGATGAGATACGAAAGCTATCAGTCAGAAAAGTTTAAAGTTTAATGAATAGAGAAATGTTTATTGTGCAATGCCTCATAACATTTTGCATACTATTTCAGGGGTTCACTGATGAGTCCCCCTGAAGCCCATCATGAATCCTTTGGAGCAGTATCCTCTAAAATGGCAGGTGGGGTTGCAAAATCCACTGAAGTACAGACTTGCCTATTTATTTTCTGTCTTTTTACATTTTTTTCTGTGGCAGTTTTTATATTGCACAGAATATACTTGTATCATAGTACATGTATCCCACTCCTATATGGATAGATAGACAAAATTAGTTGTAAAAGCTCAAATTTTTTTATTAATGGGGGGCACAACTCAAAATCAATAGATGACCAACTTAGAGAGTAATGCTAATTCTATGTAGATTCTAAACTCTCTTCTTCCTGAACAGGAGGGCCAGTGATAATAAATCAAGAGGTTACTGCCAGTGACTGGATGTTGTTTTGGACCTAATGATAACAAGGAACATCACCTGTGCCTTACTCAGCACTTTCACTCCTGCCTCAGTGATCCCCTTGCCATTCTGGGAGACAGGTCCAGTAGGCATGTACGTTAATGGAAATCCCTGAGAGCAGGTATGTTGATCCAATACTCAGATAATTTAAGAGACTTCCCCAAAGGCCTCTGGCTAGTCAGTGGTGAAGCTGGTGCTGCTGACCACAAATTATGGGCTCATTTCACTGAATTGCTGGATCCTGAGGGGCTGTTTCCTATGCCCCCTTGCGGCAGTTTCTGGTGTTCCCTGAGGACTCGAATCCCTGGCTAAACCATGCACAGGGCTAGGAAACATATTTTAGCTACATGATCAGAGTACCAGGAAGCTGAACTAACAATTCAGCATTAACTCTCTCCTGTTGATACTGTAATACCAACATATTTCAAAACAGATAGAGGGCTCTGGAAGGGTTTAGATACATCTATGTACCAGGAAGATTTACAATGGGTTATTAAACAGGAGTTCTGAGGCTGGCTGCATGAGAAGTGCCAACCAGTCTTTCTCTCAAATTTCCCTAGGTGCCACTGTCGAAGGCAGAGTACTCATCCAGATGGATTGTTGTTCTGACCCAGAATGGCATTTCCAACTTTTCTTATCTATAATCCAATTTCCGAACTTCCTTTTCGGTGATATTAAGTGGAATAGCTTAAAAAAGTCTTTTGGCATTAAAGATAATGAATGTGTTCAGCGTTGCTCAGGTGTCTTTGCTCCTTGCCAGTGCATTAGCTGTATTGATTTTAGAATTTTAAATGACCCTTTTTACCAGACTTGATTAATATCCCCTCCTCAGATCTTGGCTACCAGCTTCTCCCTTTCATGTGCCATCTTCCTTCTTCCCACACTCACACAGGTGGGAGGTGGCTGAGCGAAGGTCACATGGGTCAGGGGAATGTCACCAAAAGTCTCCCTTGGGCCTGGTGACTAGCCCAGAAGAAGAGACTTATTATGGAAGGGTTAAGCCTTCTGGGCATTGCTCTATAGCCATTGTGGAGCCCAGGCCCTGGGGGCACTCACAGTGGACCTCGTGGCTAGTACTACACTCTACCACCATACTGTCCTAACATGTGACTTCCCCAGCAGAAGCATTTACTTACACACAGGGCTTGAAGGTGAAATGAGATCTCTGGTCAGAGAGGCCAGCTCAATCCATGAATATCACTGTATTGCATGAGACTAAGGTTAATTTCCTGAGCGTCCCCATAATTAATTGTGTTCTCTGCTATCCTTGGAGGATGCTTTGTTTAAAATTCTATTCACACATTAGTTTGCTCTGTCTTTGCAACTGAACTATGAGAGCTGAAGAAGCTGTTGCCTAGTGCGACTTTGTAAATCCTCCCTCAAATCTAGTAGGGTGACCAGCCCCCGGCGGAAGACAATTCTTGGGCCAGGTTTTTCTTTCTTTTTTAGGAACTACGTGGGTGGGCATTTGGCCACGCTTCCCCTGGAGATGTCCACTCCTCCTCCAAGGTTGTTTTCCCTTGTTGACTAGTAATTTCTTTTCATATGATAAAACTACATTATAACAAATTTAGAAGATTTAGGCCTAAAAATCATTCCTCACCCGACTGCACTAAAAGACTTACTCTTAGCGTTTTTATGCATGCATGTTTTAATATGTTTAGAGTGACCATGCACTTGGCTCTTATATTTTAAAGACTAAACATTCCAGTCTAAGCAGTTTTTCTTTTGTTCAATCATCCTCACAAATGTTATTAGAAGACCAACAATTTACTTCACTATTTATCCTATTGCTAGCTGCTGGATACCCCATAATATGTTTCCTTACTGTTGTCTATTAGACATACCTTTATTTACTTAACTGTGTTTCTGTTATATCACACTGATGATCGATTATTAAGAGGTTGTTGGCTTGGGAATCCGCTGAATCAGATGCAGTTTGACAAAGGTTATTTTTATTATTCTAGTTGCATTTGGCCGACCGCTGGTACTCAATAAATGATGATTTTCTTCCTTGTACTATAGGCCTGAGGACATAGTTTATATTTAATCCAGAGATTTCTGATTTATTATGAAAGTTTGCTCTGGTGATTTCAATGACTAATTTGTAGGGAGAACTAACATTCTGAACCTAGGGGTTTTGTTCTCTTCATATTGTTTAGTCAGGTGTATTGATTAATCCTTGCCAGACACAGAGTGTTAGAGCAATGGAGGACAATGGAGATATCCTGACCAGTGTTTCCCCCATGGGTGCACATCAGAATTTCACGTGGTGCTTATGAATACTGATGCCTTAGGAAGTGTGACTTTGGTAGATGAAGACTGTGCATTTGCATCTTAACCAGTATCCCAGAGTTCTGATTCCAGTCGTGAAAAGACCATAATTTGAGGTTGCCATTTGGTTATTAGACATTGATAACTTTTTAGAGTTCATGCTAGATTTTCATCATGTTCAGTCTTTTGCTTTTAAAACTAATTGAATCTCGAGATGACTTATAACAGGAGGCAAATATTACAATCACAATTATGTTCTGCAACAGGAAATAAGTTCTAAATGAATCTTAACATTTGACTTGACACATTACTATGTTTAAGTGTATTAAAGATGTCATTGAAAGGTGCAGGGGAGGAAAATGAACTTGATTTGGCAGGTAGGTGTTCCTGGTACTATTATCCACAACTGTCTCTGTTGATTGACAGCACACACATTACCTCTTAACAGGCATTGTACTCGGTTGCATCAGATTTAAGTGTATGGCATTTTTTTACAGAATATTTGAAACTGTTTTAGTTAATAACATTAATTGTGCATAGACCAACTTTCAGCCACGATTACAAAGTATTTAATGGATAATAAACCACAAGTTTCCATGGACCTTTGCTTATCCTACGCTGAGGTCAACAATGCCATGTTGTTTGAGTGTTATATATTCTGAGTAGGACAAATGTTTAATAATACAGAGAAGAACTATTGCCCATATTTAGATACAGAAACTGGAACACAGGGCTCTGAGGCTCCAGGCTACTCAGTCAAAAGGAGCAGCACTAGAACTGGAGCTTGGATCTCCCGGGTCCTTGTTCTCTGCTCTTAACATCCTACCGAACCGCCCTTTTTGCACAATTTCTAATGAGAGGCACTTGGTCTCATGGCTGGTAGAGATGCATATTTACATTGCAAAGAGCATTGAAGCAAGGAATTTTACTCAGTATTTTCTTTTGGAAAACCAAACATGCTTTATTTTATTTTTCACAATTTATTTAAACATCTCACATATACAAAATAGGTACAATTTTTTTTCCACTTGTCCAAGAAACAAGGCTTCTTTGGAACCATGGAAGAGAATGGAAGCGAGACTGGCAAAGAACAAGTGTTGAATTTCAAGAGGAGGACAAGGTTGGGCCAATGATCTGCATACCTTTCATTGAGGATAAGATGGAAAATATGGATGCTAAATCAAATTGAGAAAAAAAAAAAACCCTACACAATACAGCTCAATACAGAGGAGTATTTCTTCTCAGATTCTTCTAGCACCATCAACATTCTTCAAGTATCTGAAACACTATTAATTAATTAGCACCTTTTTATTATGAGCAAAACAAAACAAGTACCTCAGTTCTTGTCTGTTTAGGTCAGCACCTAAGGAGGTGAGTCACACTCCCAGGAAAGTGTTTTGAGGTAGTTTAAACCTTTGGAAGTTCGGGTTTTAAACTTCCCTCTGTGGAAGATATTCAGAAGCCACAAGTGGTGCGAATGTTCATGGTTTTTATTTCATTTTTCAATTTTTATTTTGGTTTTCTTACAAAGGTTGACATTTTCCACAACAGGTGTAAGAGTGTTGGAAAAACTCCAAATCTTTTGGGGCAGGGAGGGGGAGGGGGAGTTAATGAAACCATATTGCACAATGCTCTCATCAATCCTTCTTCTCTTTTGCCCACAATTTAAGCAAGTAGTTGTGCAGAAGAAATGGAAGGATTCAGCTTTCAGTTAAAAAGAAGAAGGAGAAGAAGAAATGGCAAAGAAGAAGATTTTTTTCAGATTTCTTTTTTTGGTTTTTAATTTAGGTCAAGTTCATTTATTTGAAACAGACTGGGCCAATGTCCACCCTGAATTCTTGGTCAGCACCGCCAATGTCCAAAGGAGCAATATCAAGGAAGGGCAGTCGAGATGGCTTATTTGTTTTGTATTCGATGATTGTCTTTCCCCATTCATTTGTTTTTTTCTGTTTGAAAAAATAAAAAGGAAAAAGATACATAAAGCAGCATTATTTCTGTATCTGTATCTGATAACTACTTTTTGGCTTGTCGGTGCCATTCAAAAGATATGTGTCCCATATCAATGAGTTCATCTTTGAAACTACAGCACCAAGCATGTCTATAGGGGGAGGAGTTGGTACCTAGTTTAAGTTTTAAATGGCTTATTTCTACAATATCATTTGCAGGATTAGAGTGTGTATTGAGTGTGTGTGTGTGTGTGTGTGTGTGTGTGTGTGTTGGGGAAGAGGGAGCTGTGTGTGTATGCAGTACTGCCATTCATAGATTTAAAATTTTATTCTATTTATAGCATACTGTAGAGAATATGCTACATTTTTCTGTTATAAATAAAAATTATCTAAAGAAAAAAATTAAACATAGGTCATACTAATAAGATGAAATACATACAAATATAAATTATAGCTTAGGTCCCCATTTTTTTCGTTTGGTTTTGAGTATTGATTCCAGGAGAATTCTACCTTCAAGCTTCACCCCAGTCCTTTTTATTTTGAAACAGTCTCCTTAAATTGCTGTGAGTCTTGCTAAGTTGCTGAGCCAGGCCTCAGACCTGCAATCCTCCTATCTTAACCTCCCAAGTACTGGGATTACAGGTGAGTACCATGGTACCTGGCTTCAGCCCTTTAAACCTTAAAAAAATTAACTTCTTAGGATCCTTTACCATTTAAGAAACTCGTATTAAGGGGAAAACAGCAATTGCGTGACCATAGTAGTCATTTTTAGTATTTGAGTACTTTAGAAGACAACAGCTGATAAGAATTCTCTAGGTTTGCCATCTGAATTTAAGTAAATATATTTAGGAGAAAAAAAATCAATTAAGTTAGGTTTCTCATTCATTTGTTCACTGACTGATCTAAGCTAGAACTCCCCCCACCCCACTTCCTAACGTAAATGCTATACCCACATTTGACTAGTACTTACAGAGCAGCCATCTACCAGGACAGTGTAAGTGAACCTGCTGTTGCCCTCAGCAACAAATTCGACATCATTGGAGCCCTGCAGAAGGACTGCTTTATTCAGGCTGCCAGTCTCCTCATCCAGGTAAGCAATGCTATTCTTGCAATGGTAGGTGATGTTCTGAGAGGCGTGATTGGCCAGCAGGCGCATGAAGGCAAGTTGAGTAGCCATTTCCTTAGAGGTCACTCCTTCCATATTGTATTCAAACTACAGAGAACAGGGTGGGAATTCCAGTTAAGTGGAGGACTCAGATACTAAGAATGAAGTAAAAAGAAAGTCTAGTAAAAAAAGGAATACTAGATTCATATTTAAGCCCTGTGAAGAAGGTACTTTGTAAAGGGACTCAATTCACTTGTCTTTGAAGTGTAAGGTGGATATAAGATCTCCCAGGCTCAGGCAAGGGTATTTAATATGGCACTGGCTTCAGTTAAGCACTAATGTGTATGTGGCTTCATTAGAATGAGAGCAAAGAGAGGTTCAAACCTCTTTCTTCTTCTATAATTCTGTAATTTGCTGAATTCTAGTAGGCGTTCAATAAAGTTGGTGAAAAGGTTCTATTAAAAATTCAGAAAAGCTGCTCACGTTCTGAAAATACATATGTATGGCTCTATGCTGGCTAGCACACCTTCACATGAAATGGCATGGCCTGCTTCTCCAATGATGTCAATTAAGTCATATTTGAATAATAACTGACATATATAGTGGAGTCCAACCAATCCATTTTTTAATGTGCAGTCAAGGACAGAGCTGGAGTCCAGGAATAGAGCAGATTCTTTAAATAAGCTCATTTTGATTAGAGATTATATCACAGATAACTAAAAAGCAAATGATCTTAAGAAAATAATATTTAGCAGAAGGAGGGATTTTTGCAGGATACCTCACCTGGCTACCACCATTGATGGTTTCTCCTAACCAGACATGCTTCTTGGCCTTGGAGCTGCTGTACCAGTTCTTGGCTGGAATGTTTTCAGGTTGGGCACGGATGCAGGTTTCACCAGTAGAGAAATCACAGTATACTTTAATAGCATCCACAGTGCATCCCTGGTTAGGGTCGATCCAGTAGTAACCTTTCCAGAAAACAAGACCCAGATCATTCAACTTCTCACTGAGCAGAACACAGATTCTAACAATAACTAGTTAAAGATATTGATTCCTGTAAGTAACATGTTTTGACTCTACTGTTATATTGTCTACTCCCCAATTAACAGGAAGAAAGAGGTGCCTTTTTTTTTTTTTTTTTTGGTACTGGGTATTGAACCCAGGGGCATTCTACCTCCAAGCCAAACTCCCAACAGCCCTTTCAATTTTTAAAATTTTTGAAACAAGGTCTCACTAAGTTGTTGATGATCTTGCTAAGTTGCTGAGGCTGGCTTTGGACCTGCAATCCCCCTGTCTTAGCCTCCCAAGTACTGGGATAATAGGAATGCTCCACCATGCCTGGCTATGAGAGGTGTCTGTTTTTAAGACTGGACAGTTCCTTCTCATCTTGCCTCCATGCAAAATCAGATCGGAATATTTACTACCCCAAAAAAGGCAGAACTATATGTTAAAAGAAGCTTAAGGATGGGTGCTGCTTGGGAGGAGAAAAATGATGCCTCATTAATTTCAAAGAATGTGAATTTTGCCCAAATACATTTTCCTTCTAACCATCAGCAGGAACTGATTTTGATGAGCCAGATTGGTGAGAAGGGTCAGTCTGATTTGAGCCTTTTGACCTACCGCTGCTCCATTCTGGGTGGCTGAGCCTCAAGTCACGGCATGTTCGAGCTGGGTTCTTCCTGGAGCCTTCAGGGGTAAGAAGGGTCTCAATCTGGTTGTTGAGAGATTTCAGGGTGGCATCGACCTCATAATCTTTGGGTCTGAGAGAAGGTGGTGAGCGAGGCTGGTCAGCCCTGTAGAAATCTCCGTCATAACCAAAGTCATAACCACCACCACTAACGCCAGGAGGTCCAGGGGGGCCGGGGGGACCAGGAGGGCCCTGTGAAGGTAAAGTGAGAGGGGAGAGGCTTCACATTAACTTTGTTACAGTAGGAGAGACTTGAGTATGTCAGCAGGTTTTCAGTTGTGCTTCATACAAAAGCATTTGTTGTTGTTGTTTGGTACTGGGGATTGAACCTAGGGGCCTCCTACCTCTGAACAATACCCCAGGCCCTATTTTAATTTTTATTTTGAAGTAGGGTCTCACTAAGTTGCTGACTGGCCTTGAACCTGTGATCCTCTGGTCTCAGCTTCCCAAGTACTGGTATTACAGGTGTGTGCCACCATGTTCAGCATAAAAGCACATTTTAATAAGCATAATAGAATCAAGTCAATATAAATTGATAGTGTGCTCCCAAGCATGCTTACAAGGATGGGCTTACAAAACTCATGATGTGCAGACAATTTTCAGATACTTTAGAACATATACTGAAGTTGGGCTACTTTAATGTGTTGCCCAAATTGGCTTGGTTTTGTCTGAAGAAAATATGCCTTTGGTCAGTGATATTCTTTATTACATCTCCAAATCATACTTACAGCAGGTCCTTGGCTACCCTGGGAGCCTCGAACGCCAGCAGGTCCAACTGTACCGGGATGTCCAGAGCGACCATCTTTGCCAGCAGGGCCAGAAGGACCAGCAGGACCCTAGAAGGATACCAAGTGCATTTGAGTAATGAAACTCAGCAGGCAGTTGCAGCCCGGGCCTCCCTCCTTGCATCAGCCTCGATTTCAGAGCTGAACTGCCTCTTGGATTCACCTACCCTGGGACCAGCAGGACCCACGGAGCCAGGAGAACCTTGATCACCATGTTGACCCTTTGAAGAGAGAATAGGAAAAAAATCACAGTTTCAAAACATGTGTCCAGAGATAGATCCCCCTCCAAAGCGAATGGAAAATTTTAGTTTCAATAGACTCTGGATTGAGAAAATTGAAAATGTAAAGTGGGGCTCTTTTCTCCCATTATGTCTATTATATTCAATCATCTTTTCTCCCACAGGCTATTTCAACAGTGCAATATTAGTCATTCCTCTAATTATATTTATTTTAAGTGGAGGTGGAGGACATTGTTGCCAGGAAATTTTAATATATGTATGTATCTGTCTCCTTTAACCCTCACCTTTTCATGTTGGGATGCAATTTCATCATCTCTGAGAGAGATGGAGGTCGCCAGACAGGGGGAAGTGGATATGAGGTGGGATGTGTGGGAACAATAAGAAGACCTCTGAGGTCAGTCAACACGTGGGATGGCCACGTTTTACTTACAGCGAGACCAGGAAGACCCTGCAAGCCATTGTGTCCCTTTAAGCCAGGAAGACCTCTGGCCCCTTTGTCACCAGCCTCTCCCTTGTCACCCCGAATGCCTTGTGGGCCCTGTAAGGAAAGAGGAGGACAGAGAGGACTTTAAATTTTTTTTTTCGGTACTGGGGATTGAACCCAGGGGCATTTTACCTTCTAGCTACACCCCCAGCCCTATTTTTTATTCTTTATTTTGAAACCAGGTCTCATTAAGTTGCAGAGTACCTCACTAAGTAGCTGAGGCTGGCCGTGAACCTGGATCGTCCAGTCTCTGCCTCCCAAGTGCTGGGATTACAAGCGTGCGCTACCATGCCCAGCCAACTTTAACTTTTTAAAAAGATGGCACCCGTTTTTCCACAAATACCATTTAATCTGTGTACAAAGGTAACTCGAGACATGCAACGGTCTAAATACATTCTCATCTCTTCTGCTAATCTGCTTTAGTTAAGCTGCCTGTAAACGGACTACAGCCTTATGATTATTTAATACAAACAAGCAGGAAAGACAAAGTAGATCAAGTTATTGGCATCAATTTTCAGATGGACTAAAATGTTTTAAAAATATGAAGTTTAGTTGATATATATATATGTATATATATTATCTATTTTTTTCTTTCTTTTTTATTTGTGGTACTGGGGGTTGAACCCAGGGGCATTCTACCCCTGAGTTACACCTCCAGCCTTATTTTATATTTTTTATTTTGAAACAGGATCTCACTAAATTGCTGAGGCTGATCTTGAACCTAAGATCTTTTTGTCTTGGCTTCCTAAGTACTGGGATTACAGTCATGTGCCAGCACATTTGGCTTCTCTATTTCTTAATAGATGGTTGAGACCGATTCCTCTTAAATGTTAATTTGTAAAAAATTTTCACCATGTACATACACTAGGACCTCTTGGACCGACGGCACCAACAGGACCAACAGAACCAGCAGGACCCTGTAAATTAGAAAATAAAAACACAGATCATCAGTTAAGCCCAAGATCCTTCTCCACATCCCTCATTGCCCCAAGAGTGAAGTCAGATGTTGCCCAGGGGGGATCCATATTTACAAACTTACAGGTTCACCACGGTTTCCGTGTTTTCCAGCAGGACCCACAGCGCCATGAGGACCAGGTGCACCTGCAGCACCGGTGGGGCCGATGTTGCCAGGGTAACCACGCTCTCCCTATCAAAGGTGAAATGAAGCTTACCATCAATCTGGCCTGTGTTCTCATCACTTTTAAGTGAGAGCAAGATGGAAAAGTGTACTGACCTTGTGCCCAGGTTGGCCATCACGACCTGGAGGGCCATCACTTCCCGGGTTGCCCTGTGAAGACAACATATAAATTAAAGCTCTTGGTGAGGCCGTGTGGCCCACCAGCCCCCTTATTTTGGCTACTCTACCTTCATCATCCCAAGTGCTCAAGAATGAACCCTCTTTGGACTGCCAATAAAAGGAGTACTGAGCTAAATTTTTTAGAGACATTTTTAATACTTAGGACCAAATTTAAAGTGTGCTAGTTAAAGTCCCATTCCCTAGCCCAAGTCACTTTTCATATCTTCAATACTAGCAGAGGTCCTTACATGGAGATATTATGGCTCAGATATCTAATTCAGAAACTTGGAAGAAGAGAACCTTAGCTTAGCAGGTGAAGTTAAGCACAATGAAATCCTGCTCTGTTTTATTTTACAAACCAAGTGTTGGACTCACATCACGACCAGCTTCACCAGGAGCACCGTTGACACCAGGACTACCCACAGCACCAGGGGGACCACGGGCCCCAGGAGGGCCTGCGATGCCCAAAGGACCAGGTTCACCCTAAAGAGGCCAAGGAGATAAAACAGCATCAATTTCATTGCATGGAATGCTGACTGAACCTTCCAGAAACAACCCTGGGCAGGAGAGTCTAGTGTGAAGAAAGAAGGGAAATTGAATGGGCCATAATGTGGGGAGAAGCATCCTTAGGGACAGCCTTGCCCTCCTTCTGCACATTTAGAGGGTCAGCTTTGTGTAGTTACAGAATGTTGCTCTCCATCAGGGATTTGTACCCCAAGTAAAATGAATTCATATAGTTCTTGGAGTTTATGGAGATGAGATGATTCCTAGTTGCTGTCACATATAAGGTTAAACGGGATGATTCAGAACTTGCGGAGTTTCATTCTTCCCGCCGGATAAATGATGCCAGCATTTCATATTGCAGAGGAGTAAATGCAATTAGAGCTTAGACCGTTCTTAAGCGCGTGGAAAGAACAAAATCATTCTGCATAATGTTAAGCTGCGTCTTTATAGTGTGTGTCTAAGTAAGGTGGTATTAAAGCTTCTCAGATAAGTGACATGTGATCTGTACAAAGAAAATGCCATGAATAAAAATCTTAAGTGGAGTTATTCAGTGATCAATCTGTCACACTTGAAGTGGCAGCTTTTAAAATCTTTTATGATGTTAATGAGAACGTGAATGGTGTCAAACACTCACCAAAGAACCAGAAATACCTGGCAGACCACGTTCACCCCGAGAGCCAGGGAGACCCAGAATGCCAGGAGCACCAAGAAGACCCTGAGGACCAGGGGTGCCGGGAGGTCCCTAAACAAGAGGAGGAGAAATGCTGACATTACTGGCAGGATCGTAGCCAATCACACAGGCTTGCTTGAAGACTGTGAGGACATATCCCTGGCTATCTTTTTTCTAGTGATAACAATGAGCTTACATGTTGGCATGTATAATTTTTTTTTTTGTATCTGCTTCCTCCTTGAGACCAAAAGTACACATTAAAAATAAATGGTTAAGATAATTAATGAAACCATTTGGGGGTGGTAGCATAGAGATTTTGTAAACTTTATGGAGAGAAGCAAATTTTGATCTTGGCCTCTAAGCTCTAATAAAGGTCTTTTCAAAGCAGCAATAATACTAGACAGTGAATGTTGGAGGAATTAGTAGCTCCCATGGCAGTGGGATTATGTTTTAATCCCAGTACCCTCTGTGCCCTCAACAGCTTTAAGAGCTGGTGGGATAGAACAGTGAGTTTCCTCATTTGCAGCCATGCTCATTACATGCTTTCTGAGTGGCTACCAGAAGCCACAGCACCTCATTGTGTGCTGGAAACATTTCCTGGCTCCACTGAGCTTGACTTGAGAGCCTGCAATATTCATTAACAAACATGCCACTTGAGGATTTGGGTAGGGGTTCTATCTTATCTCAACATAAAGTATTAAGAAAAAGGAGTTTGAAATGACTTACAGCAGTACCAGGCTCTCCAGAGGGACCCTTCTCACCAGTAAAGCCAGGAGGGCCAGATGCACCTGTTTCTCCAGTTCGGCCAACTGGACCTTGGTCACCACGAGGACCACGGAGCCCTTCTTTGCCAGCAGCACCAGGGGGACCAGGAGGGCCAGTAATACCCTGAGAGCAAATGTACAAGGTCATTTGGTTTCTGTTGAGTGTCATGGACCTGGGAAAGAGCAGCAGATGTTCTACATGGTAAGACATCAACAGCATGATGCAGCAAAATACTACTCAGGTGACTTTTATGTGTGTGTGTGTGGGGGGGGATTCTCTTAAAGGTGTAACAAAGCAAATAATTGAGGCAGAGTCTATGGCAAATGTCTGTGAGGAAACACAATATCATGCCACTGGTACCATGGCATATAGGAATCAGCATTATGTAGAGTTATAAGAGTTAGTCATAAATGAATGAGTTTTGGGTTTTTTGAAAACTAAGCCCATTTATTTTTGGAGAAAGCCAATACTGGCATTTTGTTCATAATTGAGGAATCACATACACTCTCAACTAGGTTTAATTAAATGCCTACAGGGAATGAAGATTTTTCTGTTATAAACCTGTAAAAAGGATTCCAAGAAATCAACATCTTTGCTACTTTTTCCCCTGAAACCTTAACCGGAAGACTTAATCCTTGGTAATTAATTAAATTCTCTTAAGTCCTGACAGGAGAGTCTGAATCCGAATTAAATTAGAGGCCAAACCACCTTTAAATTCAGGAACAATTATACCTTAACAACGGAGGCAGAATGTTAGCCATAAAGGGTAATTAGATATAGAAATATCTGGTATGTGACTAAAACTGCTCTTTTTAATTTTTTTAACAAAGAGATCATGCCTCCCAAAGGGGGCTGGTGTTTGCATGAATAAAAACCTTTTAAGCTGATATTATAAAATATAATTTGTGATGGTTTTGCTTTAATGGTTTAGAAAAACTGATTTTGTATCAAGAAAGTAATAGCAATTATTAGTAATATGTTTTTATAGAGTTTCTTCAAGTTTCCTACCAGATGCCAGATCTTTAGCAAGTGTAAATGAAGACACATGCTTGGGGTGATTTACTTACAGAGGGTCCAGGGGGACCAGTCCGTCCAGCAGCACCAGGGAAACCAGTCATACCCTACAAACCAAGCACATTGAAATTCCACAGTCAAACCAATTCCAAAGTTTTGGATTGGAGGAACTTTTCCTTTGGAAAATGCTGATGCCATTAGGGATGGCCCAAAGATTAGGTAGTAGGTGGCCTCATATAGAGTCTTATTTAACCCGAAGTTTCCCCTTTGTGCATCTTCTTTTTCAGGAGGCCACCAGTTACAATGCCTGTACTTTGCATTAAAGTTTTGATTGTCCTTTTTGAAATGCTAACATGCTATCTGATGGTTGCAAGAGCAAGAATATAAGACAGTATGTCATTATTAAACATTAATGTGTAGCAACTGTCATAACCATCTGGCTAGGTGCTAAGGGAACGGACACTTAATAAGTGATGTTGATAGAGGAAGGTACAATAGCCTTCAGCATAGTCTAGTAGGAGGAGTCAGAAGAGTTCATTTCTGGGAGCTCTGGGTCTCTAGAAGGTCAATGTGATAATACTGGATGCAAAGGGAAAGGACTTGGACAGCAGAAGAAGGGAGACATCAACAAAAGGATAAAGGTCATTAAAGAAATAGTCTGCCCACTTCACAATAACATTGGTTATTTCTTCAAGTGAGGCGGTGGCAATGTATCCTGCACTGAGTTTCAGCTGCAATTAATGTCTTGAGGAGCTGACCTTAACTTCAATATCAGACTTCTTCTGATTAGAATGCACTTGAGTTGCAAGAGTGTCCTCATCAGTTCACATTTGCCAAAAATGTCAAAACTTTTGAGTTATCCCCAAGAGATTCTAAAGAAAAAAAAGTCACCATAGTCCACCATAAATACTCACAGGGGGGCCTCCATCACCACGACCTCCTGCAGGACCAGGGGGACCATTTGGACCCTAAGTGCAAACAAAAAGATGGGGTGAAATCACAAAATCAATAATTTTCATACATGTTCATCTTTTTTTTTTCTCAAAAGGATATTTTCCATATCCATTAGATGAAACTTCATAAGTGAAAAATGATTATCTGTGTCATATGAATAAATGTTCTTATTGCAGTAATTGCCACCCTATGGATTATCAAAGAATAAAAAGAAGACAATATTGACAAAACTTTATAAATTGTAAAGTGATGTGCAAATGATGACTCTTTTTCTTTCCTAAATCATCATCTATCTGGTATATTCCCTGGTGTATAGTAGGCACTTGATGTGTGTTGAACTATAAAATCTCATGGGTGACTACATGGGCTGTGTTTATCACCCATGAATTGAACTTACAGATGGGCCAGCAGCTCCAACAGGGCCAGAGGGACCAACAACACCGTTTTCGCCCTTAGGACCTTTGGTTCCTCTCTCTCCTTTAGCACCAGGTTGACCAGCAGCGCCCTGTTGGAAAGGAACAGGTACAGCTCTGGTACTCTGATTCACTCTACTCCCCAACTTGGAATGTTTCTAGATTAACCTTCATGATGTGATACTCACAGCAGGACCAGCAAATCCATTGGGGCCAGCAGGACCAACCTCACCACGTTCACCCTAGTAGGGAAGAGGGATTTAAAGATGTCTTAGCAATCCTAGGCTTATAAATGTCTAAAAGTTGTGAGGTGTGAATGTCCAAATGGTTCAGATTTCTACTTACAGGGCTACCCCGAGGGCCAGTCGGGCCAGCAGGACCAGCAGGACCAGCTTCACCCTGTAATAGGACCAAAGATGCATTTGTTAATGTGCATCTAATGACTACTTCAAGAAGTGGAAAGGAAAGAGAACAACAGTAGATGGTGGGCTATGGTCAGAGTTTACAGTTGCCTTGGGAGAGATAACTGATGTACATCTCCCAGAGTAAAATGAAGTGGAGTCTTACTCTACTTAATACTATATTCATTTTAAAGGCTGAAGTGGCTTGCAAAAACACAATAAATCAGAACCCACAATACCAAGAGGAGGACATTTTAATTTTTAGATGGACACAGGACTGATCTATTTGCTGCAATCTTTGCAATACAATAAATAAGGTCTATTTTAAGTGGGCTGTTTGATGTGAAATGGGCAAGCTATGTATTTTATTGATTTTTTTTTTTTTTTTTACAATTGAAGGCTTTGAGAAGGAGTAGTGCATTAGGATATTGTTAATGGGCAACAGGGAAAGACTTTAAAAAAATGATAGTGATTAAAATATAGATCAGATAGCTGGCACGTCTATAGGAAGGAAAAGAGAACTTTAAACACACAGCATTTGTTTCCTGCTGCCCTGTCAAAACAGCTAGCTAAGTTTTTAAATAAGTGGCTTTATACCAAGCCATAAAAATGAATTGTTGGTGTTCTATGGGATGAGGGCCAGCAGGATATTTTAGATACTGCTATCAGCTCAGAGAGTTACAAGTCAGCGAAACTGCATTCTTACCCGGTCACCTGTGGCTCCAGCAGGACCAGGGGCACCTACAGCACCAGGAGCACCCTAAGACCAAAAGCAAGCATATCTTATTAATAGCCCTGTATCATACAAATTGAACCTGCATTCCCGCTACTGTGCCTACACAAGACTGAACACTTCCATTGCACACTCTGGCTGGGCATCCTGAGGGCCTCTGATGCATTTCAGTTTCGCTTACAAGGCTACTTAGAAGTCACTCTCAGGAAGAGAGAACTCCAATAATATAGGCCATGCAAATGTGGAAGTCAAGGGCAGGTTAGGGATTTGAGAAATCTGAACTCTGCTCTGGTAAAATTCCTGGGAGAACAACAGAGGAGTAGTCTTGTTTGAAACTTTTAGATTCCTATGGTTCAAGAGAAGTCTATGAAGGAATCTGCTACAGTTAGTTATCAGCTTCTAAGGAGAGGTGGAAAAAAAGAACCAAGACAGACTGTGGCTGAAGTGCCATGATGCTGATACCTAGATTGGGTATTTATGCCTTTGTGGGATTGTCTTTGGCATCTCCATGGATTTAGCAACAACTCTTTGGGGCTGTTCTTAGCTAAAGTCCTAGGGCACATATGTGAATAACCGTAAGATCTTATTAAGAGTTCTGGATTTTTAAAATGTAAAAGAATTTTTTTTAAGCCCTGTTATCACTTCTAACACTCATTTAACATTCTATTGAACCTAGAGATTTTGGTCTGTAGTTTGTAGTTGGTATATTTAACTCTAAGAAAGTAAGAAAACTCAGGATGTAATTTTCAAAGGAGTATGTCCTGTTGAATTTTTCTTTGGGAACAGGTAAAATGATATTATTGGTGATAGATTCTGGAAGGAATGGAACAAAATTTTATTAAACTCAAATCCTTTTTTTTTTCTATAGTTCTATTTTGGAAGCTTTCTCAATTCAAATTGAGTGAAATGTGATAAAGCAAAAATCTAAGTACAAACACACAAACAAACTTCTACTTACACGAGCACCATCTCTGCCAGGGTTACCAATTTCACCTCTGAGACCGGTTTCACCCTGAAAGTAAAAGCAAGGACAATTTTTTGTTTTTCCACCAAATTTTTGAATCAAAATTAATCCAAAATGTGTGTGTGTATGTGTTTACAGAAGATACTATGATACCTTGAATCGTTTAAAAATTTTAGCAATTTCTCATTTCCCTACCATCCTATAGGATGTTGAACAAAGAAAAAAAAAACAGAAATAACAAATTTAAAACCCTTTCCAGATTATTGTTGGACATTTTTTTTCTAATTTCCATACACCCTTCTGATGCATAATCAAGCAAGGTACAAATTCATGTGGACAGAATCGTAAGACAACATCACAATGGGCTGCGGGGCCTGATCACTCTTATGGCATAACTAATGTAGCAGCACGGTTGACAGCTGTTCAATAGAGCTTCTTGCCATTAATTAGGGCAGGATGAGGCATTATTGTTAGTGGCATTAAAATGAGCCTCATGTATTACTCAACACCATCTGTTTGCGTGAAATTCCATGGTAGCAAGGAATTTTGCCAGATTAGTGAGTTTAGAAATGTGTAGGTGCTAGGTGGCAGAGAGAAATGTATATAGATAGATATCAAAATGCTACCAGACTGCCTGCCAAGAATTGTAACAAATTGGGCACCCTTGTGCAGCCTTCTTCACCAGAGTTCATCCATAGTATGTATTAAGGTCCAGGGCGGAGAGGGTACCTTTTCTCCTTTGCCTCCAGGTATGCCAGCAGCACCCCTCTCTCCTGGGAGTCCACCAGGACCAGATGCACCAGCAGAGCCTGGAGCACCTATTGCGCCGGGTTCACCCTTGAATCAAACACATGTGAAATCAATTATTTCAGGGGCAACGGAATAAAATGAAGAATCAAACTCTTGAAGAATTCCAATTTAAACATTTAATAGATAGTATTCTTGCCTGCTTAGAGACACAAAGGAGGGCCATTGAAAGCAGGAGAGGATAACAGAGAAATGCTATTAATGACACAATGACTAAAGAGAAGAGTTAGTGGGAGTAGGTGGCTACGATTCTTCTATAGCCTGCTCCCAATCCTCTTAGGAAGATGGGCATGGAGAAAGAGAGGACAGGATAATGGACAAACTTTTTTCACAGATAAGTCTCTTAGCCCGGGCAGGAAACATGAAAAGAGACCTCATCAACTGGGGAGATGTTTGTGTTCTCCTGAAGAATGGAGACTGTAGCTTCCATTTTTTGTATAAAACCCTACAATTCTATGTACTTGAGACCTGTTGACTAGCCTCTAACATAAATAGAGCCCTATAAAAGTATCATCTTACATAATTGTATTTCCTTTCTTAGTTCTTCCTCTCCCTCTTATCTTGTTTTCAATTTCTCTATATTATCTTTCTGCATATGAAAATAGCTTTTTGCAATTACTCTTTACATTTTTTTCTCTCAAGAATCAGAAGTAATGTGAGTTACCTTCTCTTTAATGTGTTTAAAATAGTCTGTTTCCAAACATGCCTGATTCCATTTATTTTTAAAATCTAAACTATAGATTTTACTTTGAAACACAAATTTTCAGACAATTTTGGGGGGGGTGAGTGTGGTTTCCAGCTAATTTTCATCATTATACATTCTCTTATTACAATTTAACCAGCTTTCAAAAATTTGATCTATGGGGTGAAGGGTGAAAGCTTGTTTTCTAAGTTTTACCTTGTTTCCATCAGGCCCTGGGGGTCCAGAAGGACCTCGGCTTCCAATAGGACCAGAAGGACCAACAGCACCACTCTCGCCTGGGGGACCACGCTCTCCCTGGAAAACAGCAATCAGAAAATGTCACTCTCCAAGATGTGGCATTGTACACCATAGCTCACATTCATTCTTCCACTTTTAAGCAAATTTTTTTAAAAATTCTTTTTTTGTTTCTAATTTCTCCACTAGTAAAATGAAGGGACGAGATGAGATAATCTCTAAAGTCACCTTTGGTTCTAATATCCTGTGAATACAATTCCAAGGTTTATTGCTTCTAGAGTATAGTATTCAACCTTAGGGATTAATTTCCATGCTTTGGCTTTTTCTGTGATAAGATTTGTAGGTAAAAAAAAAAAAATAGACGACAATTATGCATAGCAATCAAAGGAAAAATGGTGACATTTTAGTTGGAGAGTAATTTCAGATAGAGATACGATTGTATTGTCATATCTCTGCCCCCCTTTTACAACCTCATGCAATAATAATGTAGCAGTTATAACTTTAAACAAAGCCAGGTGTGGTGGTGCATGCTTGTAATCCCAACATTTGGGAGGCTGAGACCAGAGGGTCCAGGTTCACGGCCAGCCTCAGCTACCTAGTGAGGCACTCCGCAACTTAGTGAGACCCTGTTTCAAAATAAAGAATAAAAAATAGGGCTGGGGGTATAGCTCGGAGGTAGAATGCCCCTGAGTTCAATCCCCAGTACCGCAAAAAAAAAATAATAATAATAATAATAACAACTTTAAACAAAGGACATATGTGTATATGTATATATTAATATCTATTTAATATCTCCCAATTTGCATCTGAGTATCAGTATAACATGGCATTCTATGGCCTAGCATATTTATCACAGAGATCCACATTGCAACTATACCAAGATATATGCAAGATATTGTTATATCTTGGTTCTATGGTATTATGGTTTTTTGACACAAACTCTGGGCTTTCTAGGTATATGGTAACTAGCAACATAATGGAATACTTTGGTGGCAAACTAATCATTTCAGTTATGCTAATAACAAAAAAACACAATCTTGTATTTTTCTGTATGAAATTAGTTCATAAGTTCAGATTTAGGTTTTGAACATTAACACATGCCAGAAAAACTGACTTTAGTGAGGTATTACTTTTCCTTGGCTCAGGCTGAGCTACTATTAGAAATATATCATGGAGGCCTGTATAAATTACTGACTCTAATACACATATTAGTTCATTTATGTTTCTTATAACTATGTGGTTACCAAATAGGAAATACGAATAACTAAATGAAAAAAAACCCAACCATCAACTTAGAAATCTAGTGCTTTCTACAGACCACATTAGACAACAGAAGAGGGTTGCAAGAAAGGTCATCAGTGGCTTTAGGAGAAAGTACTCTTTCTTTTAAAAAATACATTGCCAGAAATTTATAAACGTTAATCAAGTAACACTTACTCTTGGACCAGCAGGACCAGGGAGACCAAATTCACCAGGGAGACCCTAGGCAAAAACACAGGAATAATGCATGTGTGAGCTCTAAACATATGTGTGATGATGGTACTTGAAAGGTTCTGGAAGAGCAGACTAAAGCCAGGCAGGCTGTACCTATATGAAAGCTTAAGTGTACAACAGAACTGTCAGTTGTCTATGGAAAAATACAAAGAAGAATTCCATTGATATCAAAGATGCATCTATTCTGGAATGGGATCTGATATTAGAAAATTTAAGTTTTCCATTATTTACTTTATTTTTTTAAAAAAAGTGAGAAAGCAGACTATCTCCTTTGGTAATACAATAAATAATAATGAACACTATCAGACACTACCTATTTTTAGCTATGTAACAGACTGCCTTCTTAATAGAAATTATCATATTCTGTACATTACCTAGTTAATTGTATACCCAAGTGTATCTCTTTTATTACTGACCAGCTGTCTCTTTAATGTGCCCCACTGTTGACAAAAGAGACCGGGCCACAGAATGTAACTAAATTGAGGCACATTCATCACAATTACAGAGAAAATGACTCAGAACTCATGCTCTGATTGTGGATAGCAGTGTCATGTCTGAATGCCAAGAAAAACATTAAAAGCAATTTTTCAGGGTCTAGTTTGATGAAAAATCAGTGCATTTATGTTCTCACTATGGGGAAGGAAATAATTTGTATTTTAACATTACCAAGAACAAAACAAAAAGTGAGGCTATTACATGAAATATTCATCGATCGATTTTACTTTCATAATGTGATGTTTCATTCAATCCATAAAACAAAGTAATTTGAGCTAATATCAGTAACTTGTTTCATTCTCTCCCTCAGTAGCAACACAGGCAGAACACTATCATTAACAGATGAGATATGAAATTTCCTTTTACATATTGTAATTGCACTGCAGTAGGGCATTAAACAGAAGGGAACTCTCAAGTTTAGGCTGAATTTGCCCTCACTTATTTTACTCACCCTTTCTCCTGGTTTGCCAACTTCGCCAGTTGGACCTGAGGGGCCAGGCAGACCCTAAATGAAGAGAAATGCAAATCTCAATTTTATGGTAATATTTATGAGATTTACTAATAACTGGGTTGGAAAAGGGCTACCTAATATAAACACCAGCACTATATATGTTATTAAAGCATTCCACAAGAATTTGCTTTGAAACAGCAAACTCGTGCTTTAGTTCTGAAGCCATGTTCTGTGTGGTGGGGCAATGGGGAAATTGAGTGCGAGGTGGATAGTCTGGTCAAAGGAAAAATGTTGAATGATTTTGTTGACTCACCTGGAAGCCTGGAGGGCCAGCAGGACCCTGTTCACCTTTGCCACCTTGGACACCCTGAAAGTAACAAGATGCAGAGCATAAACAGCAACATCTGCCACAACTACAGTCTAGCTATCTATCTTGTGGACTGGAAAAAAGAAAATGGTTGTTTTGGGGGGACATTCTAGTGCAGAAAAGCACAAGCCTTGGAGAAATACTCACCTGGGGTCCAGGAGGTCCCTGAGCACCATTGTTTCCATCAGGACCTGGAGCACCCTAAAAATGTTCAATACAAAGGATGGTGGTTACGTGTAAGCCAGGCAATTTAAAATGCCTCAATTCATCTTTAAAGTTAGTTCCCCAAAAACAAAGTTGTCATTTTAGCACAAATTAAACTCATTGTGGGTTTTTTGCCAAGGCCTGACTGCTTTCTACTAGCTTTTGATATGGTTCAATGGAAGTCCATGGATGGAGGCAATTTATAAAGGCCAGAGAATACTGCTAAATATTCATACTCTTAATTACAAGATGAATAAAATAAAGACCAAATGCTTCTGTAAGTATCTTTGACTTAACATATTTTCTAATTTGCTATAACTCATTGCCTTGTATGTATGGTTAGAGACAAAGAATCATGTTACAATGGTAAAATAAACTCTTGGGAAATGCCATCTTGGAAAGAAGGTGACAGAATGATATCAGATGGCCTCAAAGGGTGCGCGTTTCTTGGGTGACTTCTATGTGAATAGATTTGACCAGAAGTTAGCACCTACCCGATTACCAGCAAGACCAGGATGACCTTTATCACCATTTTTGCCAGGGTCACCCTATGATAACAATAAAAAACAAAACACAAAACAGTCAAGTTATATATTTAATGTCCAATTAGCCATGGCAATGTTGAAATGTTAGTTTTCTGCTTGCTCATGTGTGTCTGAGATCCCCAGTCCTTGAATTCTATTATCCAAGGCATGACCTGTCACCAGTGTACAGTAAAGGGCACCTGTATGTGCAGAGGCAGTGACTCAGAGATGGGTGCATGCAAGGTCACACTGGAGGTAAACCCTGACTGTGGCAAGGGCCTTGCAGTTTTCCTGCGTGGAAAGCCCCCCTCCCTGTAGGTAGTCTGCACTGATGAGCAGGACATACTAGAGTTTTGGTGAAATGTAGGAAAACAATGCCGAGGGAGAAGTTGTGATCTTACGGTGGGGCCTTTGGGTCCAGGGAAGCCGATGTTACCAGCTTCGCCTCTTGCTCCAGCTGGGCCAATTGGTCCAGGCCTGCCGTCGATCCCAGGGAGGCCCTGAAACCAGAGTTTACTTAAAGTTTACTCAGAATCAACATGGCCTCCCAACCTAAAGCTTATGGTGCTACCTGGCCTGAAACAGAGTAGTTTTTGGTATGCACAGAGCTTTTTGTATAAAGCGTCAATAATTTAGAAGTCCATTTTCCTTTTCTAAACAGGATGTTGGTACACACACAGCCAATTCAATCTCACGTGTACCCAATTCCCCTCTCCCCTCTCTTTCCATCCCCTTATCACCTGCTCCTGCCATTTTTTCCTTGTCTGCTTTCAGCCCTGCATTCATTTGGACTCCATAATTACAATCTATTACTTTGCATTCCTAGATGATGTAGGTGGCTGATATTTATTTTCAATGTATTCATGTATAAATAAGCCACAAAATAAGACTTGATAAGCGTGCAGTAAGTGTCCTTGAAAACATAATAGAAAACGAGCAATACGTACCACAGGACCTTCTTTGCCAGTTGGGCCGACATTTCCAGGGGAACCAGGAAGACCCTACAACACAAAGGAGGATGCTTTCACATTGGCACTTTAAGTTGCACACTGGAGGCTCAAATTAATAAAAAATTCACAAAAGCACTTTTCACCCCACTTTTTCTTCATTTCCTAGGGTAAGTCTTTAGGGATATTAGCTACTAGCTGGGAGGTATGAAATTTCTATTTTTTTGTGCTTTTTCCCTTTATTGAATTTTAGTGCAATGATCCTTTTACAGATATCACAAGAAACTGTTAAGCAATAGGCTATATGGACAAAATGTATCGTGCTATTTCCCTCATAATAGAAAAACTAATACTTTTCGTAAGCAATTTCCAAAGTGGATTTTTTTCACTGCTATATTTGGTGTCACTATTACTTGTTTATCATACAATTATAGTTGATATTCACCCATGAGACAGAGCGGAGCAAAAAAAATTACTGTATTGCTATGGATTAGAGTGTCTACGGATCTAAAGGTCATTTCTCCATAGCTAGTGTGATGCTGAATACATTATAGTACTTTGGGATTGCTGGAAAAATGATTTCGCTTATGAATCTAATAAACTAATAATGTATAGCCCTAATACAGTTCATGAACACCTTATATAAAACTTACAAATTAAGATAAAAGATTCATGCTGATAGGAGAACCAACCTAATTTGGACATATTAAAGTAGATCTATTCTTCCAAAGAATAGATCAAGCCCATTGTGTCAAGTAATAAATAGGAAATTTATGAACTAACTAAATACATAAACATATCTACGGGGCTTTGATCAAGTTAAATTAAAAAGGAACCTGTCAGCACATCTGCCAACCAATTTACTTTAGGTGTTTTTATTGTTAGCTTCAATATTAACCAACCCTTTAAAGAAGGAAGCAGTGCCAGATGTGACTTGTGCAGAATCAATCTGAAACTTACTCGGGGTCCCATGAGACCAGGTTCCCCAGGGCGACCAGGATCTCCATTGGGGCCTCGTGCTCCAGCAGGGCCACTTGCACCACGATTACCAGGAGGGCCCTGTTAAAAACAAAAGGGTGAGGGAGGAGGATGTTAGAGTTGGTGACACACTTACCTGCTGAGGCACCAAATTCCTTCCCAGGAACTGAGTGATGGACAACTTACCATGACTCCAGCTCTTCCATCAGCACCAGGAAGACCACGAGAACCAGGGCTGCCCTACAAGAACATGCAGGCAACAGAAGGGAATTAGAGAAAGCCCTTGAATCTGATAAGGCAGAGTTTATGAGAACATGGTGCCATGGGGGAGGTACAGACACAAACCCAGCCAAATTGCTTCACCCAGACCCCAAAGGAATGTGTGCATGTGCATCCTGCAAAAGCAGGTCAGCAATGTTTCTAGACCAATTTCGCAACATACTAAATTGAGAATCACTGATTTAATAAAACAGATGGAAAGCAGCTGCTTCTTCCCTCTAGAAAATGCACTCCATAATTTTGACCAATTCCCTGTGAAGGGGTGTTATCATCTACCTCTAGTGTGTCTGGGTGTCTGGAGCATGTGGAACTTACTCTTAGCCCAGGAGGTCCTGCAGGGCCAGCAGATCCAGGTTCACCATTGGAGCCTCTCTTTCCTTCTTCACCGCTAGGACCAGGAGGACCTTGGGCCCCAGCAGAGCCCTGTTTAATGAAAAGAACGAAAAAAGAGAGTAGAAAAAAAATAATTTAAAAAGTCATATCCAGCTATAGAAGTGAATCAAAAGAATAATAACTCTACCAAATTGTGATGATAAAAACTACTTACGGGCTCACCCTTGTTACCGCTCTCTCCTTTGGAGCCAGCTGGGCCAGGCTCGCCCTAGGATCCAATACAAAACAAACATTTGTCAAAACCCTCTTGCAGATGAATCTCTGGGAGTATTTATGGGTTAAGGTAAAGAGAAGCTCCAGTTATCTAAGGAATTCTCCTAGTTTACATTTAAAAGGCCTACAGGAAAGGGTATAAGGGTAAGACTGAGAATGTAGAACTTTGCTTCATTTATTTTTGCAAAAGTTTCTAAGACTTTAGGAGGAATGTGTGCCTGTAAGGAGTTATATGAGAACTACAAACTGAAAATGCTAACGAAAGAAAAAAAGGGGGGGGGGATAAAACTGCAAGGAAAAGTCTAAAAGTGATGAAACGACGACAACTCGAATTTCAGGATGAAGAAAGCCACAGCTATGAGCACTTACAACAAGGCCTCTGGCACCAGTTGCACCAGCAGCACCGACAGGGCCAGGGATGCCTCGGGGGCCAGGAAGGCCGGGAGCCCCAGCAACGCCAGGAAGGCCCTGGGAAGGAGAATAAAGCATGGTCCATCAGAAGGTGATGGGCTGCAGAGGTGGCCCTCGTTAAACACCCGTAAAACCATAGTGGCACATTTTGGGTACCAGGGTATACTCACAGCGGCACCCTTGGCACCCGCCAGGCCATTTGCTCCAGGGTTACCCTGTAAGGAAAGGAAAGGAGAAGGATATCCTTTAAATGAGATATTTCTAGTCTTCTTTTTAATTTTTTTCCCCTTGTATTCTTCTATTCAATAAGGTTAATGACATTGGCTACTTACAGGAGGTCCAACAGGGCCAGATAGACCTGGGAGACCCACTTCACCACGAGGACCCGCAGGACCGGAAGGACCAGGGTTACCCACAGGTCCAAGTTCACCCTAAAAGAGGAAATGACACTGTGGAATTAGCCAGCACAGAATGAAACGGCATATCTCTGTTATTAGAAATTTCCAAGGTTTAGAAAACTTGCACAGAACTGCAAGCATCATCCTTATCTGGCTGGTCTCCACAAATATTGGGGCTCATTTCTTATTTTCCTAGTCTAGCTCTGCTTCTCTGGATATTATTCCTCCCTTCTCTTCTCTCTCTACCTCTGACTCTGTGGTGGGCTCTGGTTTCCAGCCAGTCCTGACTGGTCTGGGAGTATATCCCATAGTGGCCCCATGATGTCAATTTTTATATTGCCAGCTTCTAGTGTGCAAGTGCAGAAAAATGGTCGATTTCGAAGTTGCAGTAAGAAAGCTCATCATCTTATATCCATTATGAAGGGAGGGACAAATTCAGGTAACTTCTGTAATTATCTCTCTGCAAATATATTTCTAATCTTTCACATCCTAGTAAAAAGCTTATCAAAGGAGCTGAAACAGTCACTTGTGTTTTTACCTTAGGACCAGGGGCACCTGGAAAGCCGGGAGGGCCAGCAGACCCAATGGGACCCTGGAATCAAAGCAGAAGGTGGTAAGAGATTTCCTCCAATTAGAAAAGTAACAACAACAGAATACAGAAGTGTCTTGATCTTTTTTGATATTGGCAAAGAAAAAAACTGGCTACTCGTCTGTTGACATTAGGTTCTCATCCAGGGAAGACATTTAAGGTATTCAAGGGTAGGGTTGATTTTACTTTATACATTGATCACTAGCCTCAGGTACTTATAAGTACCCTATACTACTTGTAAGTGGCACCCTCAAAGGACCTCATAGAACATATGGTGAAGCGTCTGAAATGAAGTTATTTCATAGGAAAGTAAGAAGGAAGTTATCTCCCACCCCGTACTCCCAACCCTTCCAAATTCCCCAGTGCTAAAACTTACAGCAGGACCCACAGGACCAACACTGCCGTCACTGCCACGGGCACCCTGCAAACAAAATAAAGAGGAAGAGTCAGTTAGACAGCAGTCAGTAGAAGACCTTTTAAAACTATAAAAACAAAAAAAAAGAAAACATGGGACACTTACAGCTGGGCCAGGGGCACCGACACGTCCTCTCTCACCAGGAAGCCCACGGGCACCCTAGAAGCAGAAATATTTCCAATTAAATCCAGAAAGCTAATTTTAAAAAAAGTCACAGGCATCATTTGCTGTATCCAATTTCCAATATGCACAAGAATCCACTAAAAATAAACAGGTCTTGTTCTAATACCAACTAAAAGGTAGTGGATTTTAATTAAGTATGCAGCAAGCTATTAGAGAAATATCACAGAATACAATGCCAAGGGACAAGCTAATTAGCAAAAACATCAAAGAAGTTCTAGCTTGCAAAGAATGTACACATTTAGGTTTACAATAATCAATACTTACTGCTTGACCTGGAGTTCCATTTTCACCTGGGGCACCAGGTTCACCCTACATGCAGAAGAAAGATTGAGTTTTTGACCATGTATACATATATGCATACATACATACATACATACACACATATGCAATATTTTCTGTACAGTTTTTCCATATCATTTCATTTGAACCATTTATATATTTCATAATATCTTATATAGAGATTATTTTGCAATCATTCCACACACATAAATTTTAAAAATTTACTAAAATATGAGCTTTTATTTAAATACACCAAATGTCAAAGTACTAAAGAGATATGGTTATTTGACTGTCTCCACTCTCCAATTTCCTCTTTCTATTCTGGACAACCTTTAGAGTAGGCTTATGTGTTACAAATGATATTATAAAAAGAGATGGCAAATGATAAATTTGCTTTCAGTATAATCATATTTACTCTCTTTAAAGTTATTTTGAACACTCACTTATCATTTTCATAAAACATGCATAACAATTTGAAGCTTCATAATATTTTGGGGGAGTTGTCATCTTTATTTCCAATCTATATTCTTATCCTGAGTAATAGCCCTGGTGGCAGTTGTAGTGGTGGGGTGATTTAACACTATGGCACATGTAAAAGACATTCCCTTCAAGATAATCTGATTCAGATATAGAAGAAATATGGTTTATGAGACCATTTAAAGACCCTGAGTTTCTAGGATTCTATGTGAAGTGTATTCTTTGGTAAGCACTGGAGTAGGCAACAGGATTTCTAGCCTATGCCCCTCTCACTACTAGATGAGTGACTCTGGGCAAGTCACTGGCTCTTGGGAAGCCTCAGTTTGCCTCATCTGCAGAATAAGGGAGCCTACACAGCTCTTTGCAGCTCTAGTGCTTTATGATACTGTGATTAGTAGTCTGAGCTGTTATATTGGGCCCCTGGGAGAATGAGTTTGACCTTATCCATTTGTGTGGCAGCTGGAAAGTTAGAACGGATTCTCCATATTCATGTTCATTTCTGGTCCCGCTAGTATTCCTTACTCATTAATTTGTAATTACGTTGGTATTCACTTTAATATCACATTATCTCCTTAATAGGAAAGAGAACATTTTATAGTTGAAAACGCTGTCAGAGAAGAGCCTAGCCAAGAGATAACACACTTCTGAGACTTTAATTACCTAATTAAAAATTTTTTGAGTGTGCAAAGATAAATCACAGGAAAGAGGTTGAAAAGTGTATTGTGACATGAATGTACCTATCTAATTAGTGCATGGCAAAGGAGAATTTACAGTTTAAAATAACACATAGTATTTCACTATCTGATTACATGTTTATTTGCTTTTATTTTGGCTGCAGAGATTGATTAAAAAGATAGGAGGAAGAAAGGAAACAGAAGAAGAAACTATTGACAGTTTTGTTTCAATTGTTGAATAGATATTAAATTAACTAAATATTAATAGTTGGCCTTTTGTTACAAAACCTAATAGGCCTTTGTTGCAGCCTTAATAGGCTGTTAAGGGATTTGAAATATAGAAGAGAAGCAAAATACTTTTAAAAAATGTGGGTAGTCTTTATTAAATATACTTTTTATTAAATATACTTTTTTTTAAGGTGATGGGAGTTTTAATCGATTGCTTAAAAACAATGCTTCAAACTCAGTTATTTACCTTCACACCTTGAGCACCAGGCTGTCCCTTCAATCCATCCAGACCATTGTGTCCCTGAAAGGCAATCCTTCTTATTAAAATGCTGTTCCATTTTAGTGCTTGGCCAAACCAAAACCCTCTATCTTTGCAATTAATATCTCCTGGGAAAAATCCTGTGACGCTTCAGTAGCATGGGCTCTAGCATTCCATCTCCAGGTGAGCCTCAGGTATGTCACCTGACCTCTTTGCACTTGAGAAAGAAAGGTTATTGGACTAGATGTCCTCTCACATCCTTGCCATCTTTAATATAATTACGATTTTTTCAGATGGTTGTAAATATCCACGAAATAACACATATTCTATACAATTGTCTCTGTAGCAATATTGTTTCTTGGTAGCTATTAACAGGCTGAAAGAAAAAAAAAACTACACCCAACTCTACTTCCAAGAAATCTTACTCTTGAACTCAAGAATCAGCATTTTCTCTCATCTGGGTAAAGAATGGACTCACCCTAACACCCTTGAAGCCAGGAAGTCCAGGAGTTCCAGGGAAACCACGAGCACCCTTAGAAAACATAGAGAAGAAGGTGAATTCTACTTGTTCATAAATAAAAAGACAATGATTTCTTCCTTCCAAAGTAATTCTCCTCATCAAAGTTCAAGCTTGCAAGCTGTATGTTTTTAAGCACAGAGCCACAGATGAATTGCTTTAATGTGAATAACTAAAACTATGGTATTTGTGAAAACACAGTTTACTTACTTATAGTAAGCTTGCTGTCATTGATATTACATTAATATATACATTAGCAAAAAATATATATATATCCTTTCCTAGGTTCCTTTACTTGTCAGATTCCTTAAATTAGTTACAAGTATAAGTAAGTATGAGTAAAATCTATGGTGCCATTTAGACAAATGCTTGGTTGCTTGCTTTGATAACTATCTTCTGTCTGAGAGTCCTCTAATATTTAGAACACTATACATATATACTATTCTAAAAAGCCTCACCTGTGGTCCAACAACTCCTCTCTCACCAGGTCTTCCAGGTTTTCCAGGGTGACCCTAAAACATGAAAGCATTAGAGGGTCAACCTCGACTTGGTAAACTATCTGACAAAAGTGGGGCACCTTGGTTTTCACCATAGAACGAGAAAGGTATCACATAAAAATGTGGGTCCAAACACATTTTAATTAACAATTATGTTTCTCTAAATACAAGCCAGTTAATTAATATTTTATTAAAATAATATTTCCCATATGGGGAGAGTTATGCTAGCTTTTGGCAGAATACTTCATTTGGATCTAGGAATTCTTATAGAGGCAGAAGGATTTAAATGGTGTTTTGGAAATGCTGAAGAGTTGACACTTACATCCTCGCCAGCCTTGCCAGGAGCACCAGGTGGACCACGGGCACCCGCAGGACCCTAATAAAATGGAAGGCCCATTTAGTTAAGGCTGTATTCATAAACTTCCTTAAAAATGCTTTTATTACAAAGGGAGAAAAACATACTCACAGTTTGACCAGGTTCACCAGGTTCACCAGCAGGGCCTTGGAAACCTTGAGGGCCCTAAGAGAGAAACAAATAGATATAAGTCCCATTCCAAGCCTTTATTTTTAAAATTTCTCTCTTTTTTTCTTTTTACATAAGAGAAATTATAAGCTTTTGGTACTTACAGGTGCTCCAGATGCACCTGGAGGGCCTCTTGGTCCCATTAAGCCCTGTAAAGAAGATAGACATGGTTAATACAGATAAATTGTCATGGTCTTGGTTGGGGTTCAATAAGTTGGGTTAGATACAACACTACTCTGCCGTAGACATTTCGGAAGACCTGGTGAACAGGACTGTCCTGGTTGTATTTCATAGTTTTTGTCTCTCCCAAGAACACCCAGGTTCCCCCCACTATTTCTCTTCTTTGATTCTCCTTTTCTCCCAACTCAAATCAGCAAAACTCAATGAGAATTGGATGGAATGGTCAGCGCTTCCTTCAAGTTGTGCATAGTGGGGCACATTGAAGTTGCTCTAATGCAACATACTGGTCTGTCTTTGCACTAGCACAAAATATGCAGTTGTCTTCCGTGCAGCTGACAAAGCATTTCATTTGGATTCCTTTGACCGTATGTCATCTCCCCGTGTCATACTTAGCTAAGAAATTGATATTTTTATTGCCACAAGGGGCATAAATTGAAAAGGATCAAAAGTCCTTCTTACTGATTAGAGGGAGGTTTGATATAACCTTATAGCTCCTTTAAGGACTGTTGGTGACTGATGAAAATGTCAAACAAAAGTGGATGTAATGAAGGGTGAAGGAAAAATATTATTGAAACGGCCTACTGGAAGAGTCTATCATATGATATTGTTATTGAAAAAAATGGCTCAAATGCCAGCAGATGTTTCCTCCCTTTATTCTTTATTCTGTAATACAAAGTGAGGTAAAACAGAGTATGATTGGTTTGTGAGTTAAATACACATTCTTGACTCTTGCAGCCATCGATGTCTGTGTATGGTCATCTGTGGGCCCACTCATAATGCTGAAAATACTTCTTGTCCATGTCTTGAATAATTTGTTCATGACCATCAGCATGGGGACTCTGCAGTCAAGTCTACCCCACTGAATCAACACCTATGGTGAAATACTAGAGATTTTGTTTGAAATGTACATCATTTGAATTGTAAGAATTATTTATTTGGTTTTTGAAATTGCTTCAACATTAAGAGAAGCTATCACTTTTCAACAAGAATAATTTGTAAGTATACATTAAAAATAATTTCCTTTGATGCCATGAATTTTTAATTATATTTATTCATTTCTCCATGTATTTGAAACAATTTCATTTACATCAGAAGTAGTTTATTTTGTGGGGGCTGTGAGACAAACTATGATTACTCATTAATTCAGAAAAGAACCCTGTGGGGTTTTATAGTTATTGATTTTCCAACACGGAAAATTATTTTAATATTTTATTGCTGCCTATCTTCCCTATTCGTGAAATACATATCTGTTGATTACATATGCCTATGCATGTGTGTGGATATGTAAGTTTAAATTATATTTTACTGATATTTAAAAGTAAAATACTTTGCTTTATGCCGCCCCCACCCCTGCAGAGATATTTTCCAAAGACAGGGGGATCTGAAATCCATATTAATTTTCCAAGCTTATGTGTGCTTTCTTTTAATGACATTCACTAATGCTTTATTTTGTTTCCTCCTTTGCTGCTTCTTGAGAAATAGGTACTGATTTAGAATTAACTAATGTCTGGCATTAGCAGAAACAGCTAATTTCAAATATCCAATATAAACAAAGCCAAAGGAAACTCTCCACTTTTCCATTTCAGATATGAACATTTTAAATTACCAGGAAAAATCAGGAAATTGGAAATCATCAATTAAAGGTACATTATTTCTCAAGTGAGAGTTTTAATTTAGAGAAAATATTATCGTGTCCTTATAGTGCATTAGCATACTTCGGACCATTAGCTCTGGTAGAATATCTTTTGAATAGAGAGCACTGAATGCACGGCCCAGGTAAGATTCATATTTCAAAGACCATGTTAACTTTGGGCACATAAATATCTTTGGAAACAAGTAATTAGAATCACCAAATAGTGTACGAATGTGTGTTAAATTCTCTAGTGCTTCATCAACCTAATGTTTTTACTATCAGTAATGTCTCCCTCTTTTTCATATATACAGTGTACATTTTGCACAACCATATCAGTTTTGTTCCTTAACAACATACCTCACTAACGTTTGGTAGAGGCTTCATTTGTGCATCATCATCATAAGCACATAGGGAATTTTTATAAATTGTTACTCACACGATATGTTTCTGAATATCTGTGCCAAGTGGCATAATGCTAATTCTTACTCATATCCTCTTCTATATTGATTTATAATCAATAGATTAAAAAAGGGAGTTTTTATTAAAATGGAAAAAAATGTGTGTATGTGTGTTACTAAGGATTAAACCCAGGGGTGTTCTACCTCTGAGCTATACCCCTAGCTCTTTTTATTTTTCATTTTGAAACAGGATCTCCCTGAGTTGCTGAAACTGGCCTCGAGCCTATAATCCTCCTATCTCAGCCTCCCAAAGAATGGGATTACCGGAGTGTGCCTCTGTGCCTGGCTAGAAACATTTCTCATGTTAACTCCTTGAGGGTGTGTCAGAATCTATCATAGTCATTCACTGATGTCTCCTTGAATACCTAATACAGAAGGTACCTAATAAATACTTATGACTAAATGAGTGTTCTATGTAAGGACTAGATACACGAACCATGATGTTGTAGAATATCAGGCATCTTGCCTGGTAGTTCAAGTAGAGTCATTAATTAATTGCATGACCTTGGGGAAAGGGCCTAAACTCTCCAGTTATAAAATGAAGGGGCTGGGCTCTTAGAATGTGTTGATCCTTTTCAACCAGTGCAGGGAACTTAATGAATAAAGAGTTGTATATTTCCAAGTGTTGCTTAACATTCTAATCAATATTAAACAATGTTAAAATTAATCCCAGGGTTAATATTTTGATAAAATTGATTTGCCCAAGTTATGATTACTAACTCCAAAGATTGTTTCTTGGACATAAATACCTAGCCTATCTGAAAGAGTCATGTCTGTAGAGAAAATTAAGTCCCTAATCTAGGTTCAGGTTTTGATATATTTAAATACAGAAAGAATTGTCATTTTTATTTGATCTAAGTAGTGAGTGTTAACCTAAGTAGCTAAATAAATGACATCATAAAATTTAATGTGACAAATTCTCTATGTAGTATATTTTTGGCTAACATAAAAAAAGAGATGAGCATACCATTGGTCCGGGGCCACCTCCAGAAACTTTTCCATTATACTGAGCAGCAAAGAACTACAAGGGTTAAAAAGTAAAACAAACAAACAAAAAAAAAAACACAAAAATTATACATATATGCACATATATATATTCATTTTTACTGGTGATGTAGTTCATTTTCCCACTCTGCTTATAAAGGTTTTTCTATTGTATTTAAAAGAGGGCAGCATTTTCGATATACTTAGTTCAGAATTCAATACTGAGCTAAACTCTTAAAAATTCAGGAGAAATATGTTTAAAATATAGCCCACAGCTAGCTTGCAGTGGACAGCTTCCTTATCTTATTTTTCACACTCTCCTTCTGCCCTGAAGGATCTTGGTTCCTCCTCTTTAACTCCTACCTCTGCATCATGGAAGGGAAACTCCCAAAACTTTTAAAGTCACCCAGAGTCCCTGATATATTAAGCAGAGATCAAGGGGACAACTTTGCCTTTCCACCTGTTGCTCTTGCCCACAGAACTACACAAAATGACCAAGAGACCTTTTTCTTGCTGGAGTTTCAGAAAGGATATAAAGAGTTTTCAAGTTTAGAGGAAAATTAAATTAAAATGCCTCTTGGAAGATTAAACTTTTATAAAATAGTTCACAGTAATAACTTTACTGTTAAAGATCTCTCTTAGAGTGGTAGCTCTATTAAAGAAGGTGCTTTTTAATGCGCTCGGTAGATAAGCAATCATAATAGGATCTTTTGGGAAGAAAGGTTTTATTTTACTGGCATGTTACAGTTGGGTATTGGAATCAGGCCTCTGATTCATAGTGCTAACCAATTAAGCAAATATGTTTTCCTTCCTGCAGTGAGGCCATTTGGCACTCATACCATTGTTAAAGATATAAAGTTAAAAGAAGATATTAATGAAAAAAAGGAAATGTACTTTTCTCAAATTAGTTTCAAGCAAATTAAACCTAAAACCACTTTTGAATGTTGGTTCAGCATACTTCAAGCCAAGGAGAATAAAAAGGGTAGGATGTTTGTGAAATTGCTGAAGACCAGGGATTTCACTTTTGTAATTCAATCTAATCAAACTCTTTAATAACGCAACACCTCTTATTTGTGCCTTACTGATAAAAGATATTAAATCCCCAAATTAAATAATGGTACTGATGGCCACAGCTGAACACAAAGCTCAGTCCTGTAATTGACAAGGGCTCACAAAGAGAACAGGCAAAGCAGAACCTCGACTGGAGAAACCAAAGAAATGAAGTAAAATATACTAATTTTCAAATAGCAGATTTTCTCCTTAACTGCTAAAAGAAATTCCACAATGAGTTGTCTTTCAACAGAGGCAGAAGGAAGTAAAGTTAGATAAAAGTTAAAAATACTTAAGACACCTTACCCCGCCAAGACCAGGGGGGCCAGGAAGGCCGGGGGGACCAGGAGGACCCCTGACACCATCTTCACCGTTTATGCCCGGGGGGCCTGGTGGACCCTGTCATGTACAAAGTGAATTAGGGAAGAGTTATATGGGCCCCATAAAAACCCATACAGTACATGAAAAGGAGAGCTAAGAATACACGAGGTAAGATCAGCTTAATACCATATTTATCATGGATTGAAACTCATTTATAACACGGGCCTATTTTAGAAGGAGCTTTAGTAACTGATGTATGAGGACGACATAGGGCAGTTTTCCTATAGGAATATCTCAGCCATAGAATTTTAGTTCATAACAGAGCTCCAGTATCCAAAGAAAGCTAGAAATTATGGCTAAAACGTATGAGTCTGTGACTTGCATATATTTCACAGTGCACAATGAGGTACTATCTTTGTTGATGGTTGGTATCTGACTTTGATGGACGTATTCAATTGGTTTGGTATGGGAAGTGTGAATAGCAGATTAATCAATAAGGTCATTTTATCACAAATCCTGCAGATTTCCTATCATGAACACTATTTAAGTTGTAAAGGTTATATCAACTGATATAATTCTATATCTAATAAATTGTTTGAGTAAAATACACAGAAGTCTGCACTTTCTCATTGATATGAGATATAGGCATTTACATATCAACAAAAATGTCATATCATGCAAGTAAGGCAAATACATGTAGATATAAATGTCAAATAAGCATTGCAAGGGAGGTCTAAAAATGCCACGAATAAAATGTAAGCCTAGCTTGTGCATGTATGAATTTAGGTAGAGAAACATGTTACCTACTACTGTTTCATTATTATTTCCAAGATATACAAGAGAACTTACTACAAAAGCAAACAAAACATGTTAAAAAGATGGCTGCGTGGTGGTGTGTAGGTACGTTTCCATTGTGTGTGTGTGTCAGACAGGTCAATTAAAAACACAGAGAGACCATGCAAAGAATAAGGCTGTCTGTAATAATTTTTCCTTTTTAAAGGATAATCTTGGCCTAAAAAAATATTGATTATATGTAATAATACTCATTCAACTCTTTAATAGGGCATTATCTATTTAAAAGGTGGTGCAATTACCTGGAAACATAATATTCTTATAAATTGTTAGTTTTCTGATATGTAGTTATTCATATATGGGCCAAAGCCCTTTAATAGTTCAAAAATTACGTACCCTTTCTCCACGTGGTCCTCTATCTCCGGTTGGGCCCTACAAGGAAGATATGCAATACATAATTTCCAGCGAACAAACAAACCATTCTTGATGATAATTAGTTGCCAAGACTGATCTAAACACAATGCCACTAAATAGTAGCTAAAATTGGCACAATACAATAGATAAAAGTATATTATTTTTTATTATAATTATATGTAATTTTTTATAACTGGAAGACTGGAGGCTGCTATAGTCTCTAGTGATTAAGCCAATATTATGCCAGTAATTTTAGTAAGATTATTACTGTAGATAAAAAGACCATTTGATTATATCTTTAACAGCATATTTATATGGTCAAAGTCCTTTAAAATAAATTTTCATTTACCATCTATAATTAGCATAATATGCATCCTATCTCCAGAAGAGAAAATAAGTCCTTTTTTTTCTGTAGTATGTAAATCACCAGTTTGTATAACATAAATGTAATTAGAGATAATTTTGGAAGATAATAAAACTTTGTTACCTTAAGCATCAATACTATTTTATTTAATGATTTAACTAATACATATTCATGTGATCAAAATCTTGACAAAGTCTTTTTCTTCTGTAGTTTAAATAATTAAACTATAAGTTATCTTTGATCATTTCAGATATTTAGGGAGAAGTGTTGGACTCTTACCACTCTTGCAGCTTCCTAGAAAAGAATAAGTAAAAAATTATTATGAGGAGAATTTATATGTGTACATATATATTTTATAAATTGCTCTCAATTTGATGTCATATACAAATATACCTAAAGATTTCATTATACTTCTCACTATTATCTTAATTTAACATCTCAAAATATAATGTTGATTTTACCAACAAATTAAAAAAATATACAAAACCAAATAATACACTTATCTGTAATTATGCTGCAAGCTCGGTTTATAAGCTAAGAATCTGTTCATAATACTTTTGCAAATGATTCTTTATTTCAGGAAAGTCTTGTGCTTCATAGTAGCTGATGCTAAAACCCAAACTCCTACTGGATTATTTACTATTTCTTTTGGGTATTTTATGAGGCTAGCCCTATTCAGTAGCACCACCCATTTTGGAAAATGGGGTGGACACTTTCTCTGGCAGCCAGAAATGCTTGACTCCCATAATGCTCCATGATTTTCTTTGGAAGCCAGGTTGGTTAATACTGATGTAGTTTCAGCTTCCCTTCCTAGAGAAGACATTACTTGACTAAAGAAATCAAAGTATAAAAATGTTTTCTAAAAATAATTTTACTTACCACTTGTAAAGCTGTAGAGGAAAGGGAAAAGAAGTAAGAAATGATTATTAGCATCATTTCATTGATCAATAATAGTAATTACCAAAGAGATACACAAGTTTATAAAATGGAGTTACCTAATTAAAGAACCAATTATATATTTTTATTAAGAATATTCTAATGACTTGGAAATTATGCAGGTCAAAAATATGGCAGGGATCAGCAGGGTGATTTGTTTGCTGTATTAATATGTAAATATATTTTGAATTAAATTGTTAATTATTTACTGTTTTATAAATGCTGTGAAATATTAATGTGTCTGAAGGATATTTCTAATGCTTAGCAATTAGGCTAAAAATTGCACAGATGTACCACTCACTGTAGGAAAAGACTAGTAGATTGATGAGAATATAATTTACATTTAGATAATTTTTAATACTTAAAAGTCTAAAACAGAAAATTCAGGAAAGTATGTTACCTAAAGCAGACTTTGTTTTTAATAAAACACTGAAGTTACTTAGTGCACTGAGTTGGTCCCATTCTTAATGCCTTTTTTGAAAAGGTCTAATTTGCACATTAGTAACTAAGAAAATGGATTAATTCAGTCATCTGAATTTTTGCTTTAAATTAGTTTGCTCAAATTAGGCAAGGTCATTTTACCAGCAGGTATCACTTTTGTCCCTGAGAAAAGATTGCTTTGTATAAATGGAAAAACTGTGGATTAAAGATCTTGAAAATAATGGGAAAATAAACTAAAGCAATATCCCTCTCTTTGCCATAATTGCTGTAAATCCTTAAAAACCGACTTTCTTTCCTACAGTATAAAAATTATAGGTTCTTATGGGATAGTGTGGCCAAGTATGCAATAGGATGAATCACCCCTAAAAATTGTTTAAATTGGGTGGCCAAGAAGTGTGTCATTTGGAATAAGAACATCTGTTGCTATAGTCACAATTCAGGAGGATGGACCATATCCAGCACTGGCATTTCGGGGCAATTTATGAGAATTACTGTTAAATTAGAAAAATGGCCTGTTTACTTCATTGTGCCCATCAGTAGGCAGAATAATTATACCTGGCTTGATTAATGGAAGCCCTTGAGATGTTGGAAATTTGCCTTTTAATTACTAGATGTGAGCCATTTTGAAGGATGTGGGTTTGGTAACCTTTATTCTAGACCACGGTTGGCTGTTGGTCAGAAGGTAAGTTGCCAGTAGTACCTTCTAATGTCCCTAGGTCTGTTTTCAATGTTTTTCTTTAGGAGTCAACTCTTTCCTTCCTCTCTCAGATCTCATAAAATATGAACTTGGTAATATGAATTTGTTCAATGAAATTACTCTTTAGTATCCACAGTGTGTGTACTAAAAGTGGATGAAGGGAAAGCACACGCACACACACATCCAGTAATTATGAAGTAGTAGACACCGTGGCATATGGGTGGAGCAAGTTTTTGAAGTGTTGGGTGTGACCAGATGCCCCTAATCCTCCTCCCCCTCCATCAAGTCAGTATCATTATCCAGCCATTAATAGCCATTTTTAATTAATAGCCATTTTTAAGATGATAATTTTAAGATTTTAAATTAATAGCCATTTTTAAGATGAAAATGGACTGATTTTCATCATTTTTTCATGACTCAGAAGTCAGGTCATAAGACCTAAAACTGGAAAGTGGCCTTGGAATCCATTTAATTTCTATCCCACATTTAGGCAAGGCCCAATTTGACGAACCCCAGGTCACATGGTATATTAATAACCGACTTGTGGGAATAGCCCTTGTCTCTTGAGTCCCAGGTCAGGTTTGGCATTTCTCAATGTGCTGTGTTCACAATGTCTGATTATCACTGGGAACATGTTGAAGGTGTAACCCTAAGGCTCCACAAAAGATAGAGAAGATTTTAGTGAAATAACGTTACTTCAGTTCCATCACCAGATAACGAATGGAGAACTCACTAATTTTACTTTTCAGAAGGTATCCACCCCAACTAGCATCCTCCCCAGAAAACGTTGACTAGCCATAGGAGCCATAGGGAATGTCTCCAACCAGAAATCCAAATCATCATTCTATACAAACCTAGTAGAGTCTTTAATTGTGATTCCATTAGCTTAAGGCCTGGTACCCTGTGCTTTCCCTGTCCTCCCTCCAGAGGGCGCCTTCTCATCGTCACCACCACCACAACCACCACCATCACCACCATCACCATCATCCAGACCAACCTCAGGACGCCCAGAGGATAAAATATTAGGGGGTGCCTTTGTATTGCCGAGTTAAAAAGTTTTCTAAAGTAGGCCTCTACTTTTACAGGTTGGCTATGGAGACGGATGGGTGGAGGTCCTGGACTTCTTTCACCAAATCAGTTGTTAATAGTTCATCCCTAGGGAAAAGACCTCCTGCTCCCTGTGAATCCACTAACCTGAGGATCCAGGTTAACTGTCTCACTCTGTTAAGAAAAAAAAGTTCCCTAACTTTTGAGCCTTTCGTGTTTTCATTCATTCTTAAAGTACTTTCTAAGTTTCTCATCGGTTCTGGTAATCTCCACAAGCTGGAGAACCTTCCCTCCCAGCTGTGCCTGTGACTGGGGTTTAGGTTTTCCTTTTCTGAACCAGGGTGCCCACCACCCACCTAACCTCTCTTCCCAACTCCAGGAACCAGCTGAGGGACACTTACATTGGTTTGCTGCTAGGCACGAAGTTACTGCAAGCAGCAACAGAGTCCGCGAATCCACAAAGCTGAGCATGTCTACCACTTAGACATGCAGACTCCTTGCGTCGCAGAACCCCTGGGTCACCGGCGGAGGTATCACCTGGCGGGAGCAGGCATGCAGTCACGGCCGGCACCTCCAACTTAGCGGAAATCTCCTGCCGCCGTGGTGCTAAAATAATAAAGCCGGGATCTGCCCTATTTATACGGCAAAAGTTTCTCTGGCCCGAGGGTGCCTCCAAAAGCGTCTCCACCAATGGGAGAGCTGGGGCTGGGGGCCCGGGCAGCCACACTGGGAGGAGACTGCGGGGGCGCAGAGGAGGGAGCGCGGGGGGGAGGGACGTGGCCACGGGGCTGGCTTCTTAAATTGGTTCCATTCTTTTTGAGGACGTGGACACTTTTGAGGCTTTGGAGGGGAAACTCTGACTCGCTGTCTGCATACCTCCGCCCTCCCCATCCACCCTCCCTCCCCCGCCCTTTCCAAGTTTGGAAGCACTTTTGGACACGTTGGAGTGCTTTGCAGACACCGACGTATGCAGAGTTTGCTGGTTTCAGGGCAGCCAGGCAACAGTAGAGGCACCAGAGCCCAGAGATCAAAGCAGGAGCTGTCCAGTCCTGCCTCACCTGGTGCCCTGAGGGCCACCTGCAGGGCGGAGGGGGCTGGGCAGGCGCAGATGGGGGAGAGAGGAGGGAGGGAGATTCGACAGCGTGGCGCAGCTGCAGCCGGAGGCCGCCCTCGGGGCCGCCTCCACCCTGCCCCCACCATCCCCGCCCCACGTTCAGCTTTTCTCTGGCTTTGAGGGCCTGTGTGCCCACTCTTCCAGCAGTCTTTCTCTCCTCCGTGAAGGGTGGGGAGGGGCGTCCAAAGTTCCTAGTGATAGGGGGTGGGGAGCAGGCAAGGGGCGACACGGGGCAGGATGGGCTTCGTGCACACTAGACTGGACGAAGCCATCTCGGAAGACCTTGGGCCTCCTGGTTTGCCTCTGCTGCGGCTAATTCTAAACCGGATCTTTGGCGATTATCTGGTTCTGAAAGCCTGCATCTGACCTGGAGACCAAGGACCTCATTTCCTCAGTCTCTCTGTTCTGAGGTTGTGCTGGAGAATCCTTCCTTTTTCCCTTCATGTTTCCAGGCTTCTCCAAAGACTCCTTGTCTGGATTTACCAGCTCGACTCTGAGCCAGTACCTCCAGTGAGCCTCCCATCTTTCTTGAACTAAGTGGTCCATTCACGGACCACTGACTTGAAAACATCTAGCCCCTTTAGAAGACCTTTGGAGGTTGGGGCATGCGCTGTCTTCTCTGTTAACACCCCAAGCAATATCCCCTCCAATATGAGAGCTAACTCTCTCCCTGGTAACCAGCCTCCCTCTTCTCTTGTCTTGATACAACTCTACTCCTCCACAGGGAGAGGGTGAGAAGGGACCTTGACCCTGAGGCATTGGAGGTGGGAGGCCAAGGTTCCTGAGAACTGTGAAACACGAAGGGCTCTCTTCCAGGTCCTCCTGGGAAGTCATTGCAGGCCTGGGTTCTCCTCTGCCTGCCAAACATTCCTAATGAGAAAATGATGAATTAGAGTGTTTTCTGTTTCAGAAGTCACCACAAAAGGAGCATGTTTAGGTTATTTCTGTCTCCTTGAAACAGAAAGAGATGAGTTCCTTGGGAGTATTCTCTTTTCTTTCCCCCTAACACTCCTCCCTTTCTTGCTTTGCTGTAAGGAAGAATTTCTGCATAAGTTAACCCCATCAGCAGCTGCTATAAACCAGAGGGCCTGGGTATTCTTAAATTCTTCCTGCTTTCTAAACTCTGAAGACAAATAAAGGTTAATAGAAGTAAAAAAGAATAACTAAAAACTGTAATAAACTTACAATGGAGGAAGATCTTTTGAAATAACTTGGAGTGAAAGCATTTGAAAGGGTGTGTGGTTGGTTCTAGGAGAGTGTTTACAAGAAGGAATCCACATTCAGATTTGTTCCTAACTAGGCAACAGTGTTTGAAGTTTTATAGGTACTAGCAGCAACAACAAAAGAACTGAGGTTGAATTGTATATTCTAAGAACATTTTTACCCTTTCTTCAAAATACTACTGGAACTAACTCAAAACTTTAAAAGTGGAAATCGTTTTTATCAGAGAAAAAAAGTCCCAAACTTCAAGACTATATAGCCAAATGTTTTTTTCTGCATTAATCAGAAGAGTGAGTTATTATTTTTGCCACGGTGCTGAATTGCTTTTGCAGAACATTATTTGTACATTTGTCCTATGTTGATGAAAGTCAGAGATTAATTCTGTGCACAATGATTCAGTTCTGTAAGAAAATGGATTTATGATAGAAGCCCTCCAAATGCCCTTCAGGGAGGTTATCTAATAATGCTTCTGGGGATAAGTTGGCCAGATGGGTCTGTAACAGACTACCCAAGATCTTACATGTTTAATTGTGGGTTTTGTTGTTGATGTCAAAATAGTTTAAAATGTAGAACATTTTTTGAAAGTGTGATTAACGTTTACCTTTTAGCAAAAGAAAAGAGAAAAAAAGAAGTTCTCTACTAGTTTTTGAGAATTAGAGAAACAGAGTTCAAGCACTCGTCTATGAACTGAGAAACAAACCATCTTGCTAACAGCAGAGTGAACTGATAAGTTGAAAAGCATTCCTGGAAACTGATGCAAATACCAAATGCTGCAGGCTCCTTCCCTGCTGATGTGGCAGGGGTTGAAGCAGGCAGTCGTCAGCATTTGGTGGGAGGCCCTGGATCTAAATGGAACAGTGAAACTAGAGAAAACGGAAGGGAAATTTTTCTTTTTTAAAGTGGAAGATGGATTCCAAATTCCAGCTGCTTTTATATATAAGTTTGACACTCTTTCTTTGCTGGTTACTTATTGGGAGGATCATTCATTAGATGTTCCTTTTAAAGGAGGAATTCTTTACTGCTGAAGTATTTCATGTCTCCAAATATAACAAGAAGGGTTTGTGTGGATGGGGGTGGAAAACTGACCCTGAGCCTGAACTGACCATCCCGATTCTGGTCTGGATGGTATGGGGGAGGGAGGAGGGAGAGAGGAGCAAGTGAGTAGGAGGATAGAAGAGTAAGGGTCTGTGTGTAGAGGCGGGAGAGGGCCTGGAATGAGTGTGCAGGGATGGAAGAAGGGAAACAGAGGCAATCAAAGACTTCAGCAACTTTACTACTAGACAGTTAATGCCTGGATTCCTAGTCCCATATTCTATGATGAGAAAAAAGACAATCTTTTCAGCTTCCAACCACAAAGTGGATGATATCTGTAGGTATTACAAGACAATGGTTCCAAGTCTAACCGATAAGGGAAGCAGAACAGCTGGAGAAAGCCATGCCATCTCATGCTTATATTTCCTTCTTTGGTCAAAGTTACACATCTGCCTGATGTCTCCTTTTAAACCTTCAATGGGATGCACTCAGGGTCTACTCCGAGAAAAGCACCAATACCATGGTTCCAGTTCCAGTCCTAGTAGAGCTATTGGTCAAATAACTGCTACAAAGACACGTGCTAATAGTTAAGGTGGTAGCTGAGAAAGTTTGAGAGCTACTTTGTTCTGTTATTTGTTTCAAAGGCATGGAGGTGCCTGTTCTAGATCATATCTCACACACATGTATATATACAAAAATATGTATTTTCACTCAAGTAATATTTAGTATTGTGCTCAGGGTGCTTATAATCTGTTACAGGGTAAAGAAGAGTGTGGTGCATACTTAGGAGTTCATGGGAAGATTTAAGACAGACACTTCACCTAAATCTAGGTAGTAGAACCAAAGAGGGCTTCTTGGAGCTGTAGCATTTTTCTTCCAGTCTTAAATCTGAATAGGATTTTAAATGGAGGAGGGTGAGTGGTCTGTGTCCAGAGGCACAAGGAAATTGGGTAGCATGAGAAAGAGAAGGCATTTCTGCACGATGGGGTTGTGGGGGGGAAATGGGGAGGAAAGAGGCAGGAGCTGGAGACGACAACTGAGTAGGAGGATGGAGGAGTAAGAGTGTGTGTGTGTGTGTGTGTGTGTGTGTGTGTGTGTGTGTGTGTGTGTAGGTGGGGGAGGGCTGGCCTGGAATGAGTGTGAAGGAATGGAAGAAGGGAAGAAGAGGCAATCAAAGACTTCAGTAACTTATTTTTTTTTTAAGCAAGGATCAAATTAAAAAACACCTTTTAAGCTGAGTTCTGGTGTCTGTGCTTTCCCAACTCCACTGTGGGAGTGTTTGGATGATTTTAAGTGGGGAGAGTATGCAATCAGAGGGTGCTTTTACAAAGATGGCTTTGGCTGCAATCTGGAGAAAGGATGACTAGGAAAACACAGAAGAGATGGGAAAAGCAGTTAGACAGTAATTCCAAGGGAAAATGATGGCAGTGGCCTGAGCTAGGAGAGTGGTGGCAGAGTTCTAGAGAAGTTGGAGAGCAACTAGCTGGCTGGAGGTATCACCCATTTAGTTGGGGAACATTTGAAGAAGGGTGGCTTGGAGTGAGAGAAGGGAGGGTAAAGAGGTCGATTCCTGTTCAGTTTCCTGCAGTTATGTATCATCCAAACACATAGGGTTCGTAGATACTCTTTAGATTGGAAGGACGCAATTTATATTTGGTGTTCATTTATTGGAAAAGGAATCAATCAATTGCTGGTGTCATGGGAGTGGGAAGTTCCCAGAGTGTATGTGTGTATATGGACATCAGGAAAAAAAAAAAGCCTAAGAAAAAACCCTGATAAAATTCAGCATGTAAAGAATGGAGAGAGGAGGGAAAAGTGACTGAGAGGGAACAGTCACACTGGATGAAGGAAACCCAATTGTGTCTACATCAATACAAGGAAAGGAAACAGACTCGGGGGAGAGGAGGGCATAGATTTTTGGGTGCTGAAAAGTTTCCTATTTTTCTAGGAGGTCAAGCAAAGGCTAAAAAGATTATATAAATTAGCACCTTGAGCCGGGAGTGGTGGCGCACGCTTGTAATCCCAGCATTTGGGAGGCTGAAACTGGAGGATCCAGGTTCCAGCCAGCCTCAGCTACCTAGTGATGCCCTCCGCAACTTAGTGAGACCCTGTTTCAAAATAAAGAATAAAAAATAGGACTTGGGGTATAGCTCGTAGGTAGAATGCCCCTGAGTTCAATCCCCAGTACTGCAAAAAAAAAAAAAAAAAAAAAAAAATTAGCATCTTGGAGGTCACTGGTGACCCTAGGGACACGAGTATTGTCAGTGGAATGGAGTCCAGGGGCAAGAAAATGGGAGAGAGACAATGTAATAAGCAGTTCTAGTGTAAAACTTTACAATTGGAGGAGAGCTGGGTATGTTTAAGTATAATGTTGGGATTAATGTGCAAGAGAACTGTGCAGGTGTAAAGATCACACAAAGAGAGGTTCAACACTGAGCCCCATTTTAAAGCCTCCCACTGAAACATTCTTCCTCGTCTTCCCTATGCTATCTGTACCTCTCCTCATTTGCTTTTTAGTATTGAAGCAAAGAACATTTAAGCGCGTATAGATTTCTTTTCAACTTGCTAGTGAATGATCAATTATTTTCACGAGGTACTTTTAAAATGTGTAGACAGAGTCAATTTATCTCATCTTTTATGAATCCTCGATTAATCCTCAGTGCCCCATTTTTCAAGTTTAGAAATATGAAATAGACACCTACTTCTTTACTTATGCATGGTTGTGAGTATTCTTGTGTACAGAGGGTATGGAAATGGTTGTTTTGTGGCATCTTGTTATTGACTATTCCAAGCCCCATAACTCAGAAGGATATATTGGGTGTGCACACATTTCAGCCTTCAATTAATTTCACCTGTTTCTTTGAGAAGACCTCAATTGCATTTTTTTCAGGCAGTTCCCAATCCATCCTTAAATTGAAGAGCCCCAGAATGCTGATGCATTCCAAAAATCTACTCTGGCTTATTAGAACTTTGCCTTGCTTGGTTTCCAGACTCGTATTTTTAAATTCTTTTCAAGTGGCTGGAAAAAGTAAGACTTTTACTTCAGTTGCAGGACGAAGTCTGCATGTTGGTAATTCACTTAAGTGAGTGAATTAAGATACATACTCCTTGGAGATACATACTCCTTACGTATAGAAGAAGATTTATAGACTCAATTGTATGTGATACCACATGTAGAATTAATCTTCATATTTCATTTAAAAATAACCAGCAAATTAAGTTAGTGATATTACTAATGAACTCATTAAAGTTTATAATTTGATTTTGGTCTTTGGTATACTCTAGTTGTAGGGATAATCATCCTGTTAATTAATGTGACATCATAGCTACCGATTACATAGTGTACTAAGTACTGTGGTAGGAATTTTACACAAATTATCTCAAACCAATAACAATCCTCATCTAATTCTTAGTGTGGTATGCTTTATCATTTTCAGTTTTACAAGGAAGAAAACTGTGGCTCAGAGAGGTGAAGGCTATCTGAGGTGAAGATATCTTAGAATGGGTTAGGTACCCCTGTTGTACACTTTAAAAATCCTTTAGACTTCTTTCTAATATTTAATATCTATCACTAGTCTAATTGTTAACTAATTAAAGGGGTTAATTGTCCATTGGCTGACTTCACTTGAATGAGAGGTCTTTTATAGCAGAGAAATTGCCTATTTTATTCACACTTCTATTCCTAGATCCTGCTAAAGATGTTCAAAAAATATTTACTCGATAAACAAAGACTAATTGGGCATGCCATAACTGGAGAATAAGGAATGTAATTGTAAATACTAGTTATTTTCTTCAATGATGATTTACTATCCAACTCACACATTTAAAAATTTTATTAATAGAGTGGCAATCAATACATAAAATTTAGTTGAATGATATGAATGTATTTTAGCCAGTTCTCCCCAAGTAGTGCCTAAGTATTTCCTGATATCTCATAAATATTTTATTAAATCAAATTTATGAAGAACAAATGTGTGACGAATAGGAAAAGGTGAATTTTATTCATTATAAAGTCATGAAATTTTAGAGTGGGAAGATAATTCAAATATCATTCAGATCATGATCATAAAAGTATGAATGTATGGAATTGAGATTTGTTTTTCTACCATATTTCTGATTGACAAGTATCTGATATACATCAGGTATTCAATAAGTGCCGGTGCCATGAATTAATACATTTTTACAAATGATAAAAGTTTCCTAGAGGGGGTATATGTCTGATCTCTCCCTTCCCAGTCTCTTATTTTTTCCTTTAAATTAAAATAACATCTGACATTTGTCTAAAATATCTTGAAATATTTAACACAAAAACCTGGAGAATAGCTATTATTTTATAAACAGAAAATTGAGAGTCAACAAATATACAAACTTTTTTGTTTTTGTTTTTGTTTTTTTTTTCAGATTTGTGGTTCTTAAAGTGCCATATCTGGACCAGAATATTAGCATTGCCTTAGAACTTGTTAGAAACACAAATTTTCATGCCCCATTTCAGGACCACTGCATTAGAAACTAGGGGGTAGGTTATCAGCAATCAGCGTTTTAACAAGCTCTTCAGGTGATTCTGATCTGTCTACAGGTTGAAAACTTCTAGTGTGACTATTATGATTAAACTTGAAGTTAGATAAATCATTCTGACAGTATCACGGAGAGTCGATTTGGCAGGACAAAATGGAAAGTGGGAGAACCCAATTCAGAAGATAACTCCCAGCTGGGTGTGGTGGGACACGCCTGGAATCCCAGTATTTGGCAGGCTGAGACAGGAGGATCACAGGTTAAATACCAGCCTCAGCAATGTAGGGAGACTCTCATCAAGACCTGTTTCAAAACAAAAAATAGAAAGAGCTGGAGGTGTAGCTGGGTAGAATGCCCTTGGGTTTAATCCCAAGTAACACACACATACACATAAATAATAATAATAATGATAAGACAATACCTTTTTTCTGTTCACCTTCACTCCATGAAACCTTTTCCATGTCAATTTTTGCTCTCTTTGATATAGCTATTTTCTACCTTTTTAAAAAAGTTTTTAGTTTATTTTAATTCAGAAATAATCATCATATAAAGCTATGGATATACCTCCATTGTAGAATGTGTGCTTAGTATGCATGATATTTTGGGTTCAATTTCCAGAACATACGTGTGCGTGTGCACATGCATGCGTGCACACACACACACACACACAACTTGTTAGAAACACAAATTTCCTTCTGAAGAAAAGATCTTCCTATTTGGAACTTCAGAATGTGCAAGATGCTGAACTAAAATAGTCACAGAAGTCATTGTTTATGTCCATGAATCCCTACTGGCTTTCTGACAGGGACCTTGTTTTACAACTGTGGCCATTGATGTGCACCTGCAGACACAGTTCTGCCCAGACTTGATATGGCCCTGTGCTATACAGATGAATTTAAGAAGCTCTAATTCTAACATTTTCTAAAGGTCATTTATTATTAAAGGGCCTCTGTGGCCCTTTTTAAATTTCAGCTTCATATTTTTTGATACCCAGACTAAATTATACATCTATTCTTGTATCATATTTTCTCTTTTGTCTCCTTGCAGTTGAGCTTCACTCTTGGTAAATGACCTGATTCCTCTATGATTGGTAAAAACCAATCACTCCATTCATTTGTTTGTTCGTTCTGTCAACAAACCTACTGCTGTCCCTGCAAAGCACAGTGTTAGCAAGCCTCCCTTTACCACCAAAGCCTTATACTCTGGAAGCTGTAATCCCCTAAACTTCAGCGACATGCCTCTATGTTCATGTCCATTGCTGATGCAGACCTGTCTGCCCAGATCGCCAATAGGGCTTCCCCAGGGCTCCATATTCTAGCACGTGCTGCAGCACCTGCGTCTGTCCTCACAGGTCCCTCAGATGGCATCCTGGCTTATTGTCTCCATGTTTTCCCTGCTTCTAACTTCCAGCTGTTGCCTGCAGCTGAGTTCATTTCTGCTATGCTTACTCCCAATCTCCACTTTTCTTTCAGAATCGCCAACTGAGAGGTGAGGATGCATTTTGCCAGTTCCTTTTGCCACATTTGGCTGGAGTTGTATGTTCAACAAACAATGATGGAGTTCTTATTAGGTGCCAGGTATAGAAGTGGGGATAAATAGTGGGATAGGATAGAGATTCCCATCTCAGGAGACTGTTGCACATGTAGTAGATGCTCCCAATTGCGAGGACAAGGATGCATTGATATACTTAAGATTTTAGGGAGGGAAATAAAGTTATAAAGAGATTAAATGCAAACCCTTATAAATCTTCTTTGAATCATCCCTAAAATAGAACCACCAAGATAGTGTGCTAAAGAAAGAATCAGTGACATTTTTCACGTCTTAAATTACTAATAATGGCTACGACACACTTGCTTTCCATTTACCATCTCTTGCTCCATAGAAATTTCTCAGGGTCTTTCTCCCCTGTCATTTCAATGAAATCCCATAAATTCACTTTGCTTGCTGAAGATGATATGCATATGAAAAGCTCTTTCCCCAGTATCTGGTTCTCCGTCCAAATGTGCAATGCCTTTCTGATTTCACCATTTGAGATTGTTGACTCCTGTATCTTCAGTCCCAGAGATAACTCCCCACAGCACATGCCATCAGGCTCCTCTTACACAAATATCCCTTCCCTTCTTCTTACAGCTGCGGGAGTGCCATTTTCAGGTCTTCACTTATGTCTCCTCAGATTCCCTTATTTCCTAAAGCCTCAAGGCAAAAACCTCTGTTACTGCCACACCCATCTGCTTTACTTCACTTTTTTTTTTTATTCCCAACACCCAATTTCCTCTCTTTCTAATTATCCCCAACAGGAGTGACTCATAATTCTTATATACTGGAACTGAAATTCTTGTGGTTGGGAAAAAGTGTATGAAACTAAATTTGCATTTGCTGCAATGCCTTGTTTACTAAAATTTGAAGTAAGGGCTATTCACTAATGGAGAGGGATTATTTTACCTAACCTGAGAGAATAATGCATTAGCCCTTTGAAACAGAGATATTTTTGTATTTATGAAGTAAGCAACATATTAATGAGGTCTAAAGGAGTTTGTAAGGAGGGTAAAGGAGGAAAATAAGAAGAACTAACTAGTTTTATTTAGGAAACTTGAGGAAGCTTCCAGAAGAAGGGAATATTAGAACTCAATCTTGAAGCTCACCAATCAGAAAGGACAAAAAAACTTTCAGGAAGATAGTACTATATGTGTGGCAGGGAGGTGATGTTTATCATAATTTGTATTAAATAATCTATATTGTAATAATCTCTCTCTTTTTAGAACAGTGGTTCTCAGCTTGAGGTGATTTTGTCCCCTGGAGGACATTTAGCAATATTTGGAGATTGTGTGTGTGTGTGTGTGTGTGTGTGTGTGTGTGTGTGTGTGTGTGTGTGTTTCTGGGGCATTCTACCTCTGAACTACACCCCCAGCTCTTTTATATTTATTTTTTTCTCTTAAGGGTCTCGTTACATTGCTGAGAGTCTCTCTACGTTGCTGAGGCTGTCCTCAAACCTGCTATCCTCCTGTCTCAGTCTCCCAAGTTCTAGGATTACAGGGGTGCATCACCGCACCCAGCTATCTGGAGACACTTTTGATAGTCATGACTGGGCACAGGAATAGAAGCCAGGGATACCATCACACAACGTACAATACATAAGACAGATCCCATAACAAAGAACTATCTACTTCAAATGTTACTTTAGCCACTACTCTGTAAGATAAGCCTCATGAGGGCTGGGACCTTGTCTATTTCAGTTACCACTATGTCTGTGGAATCTAGTACATTTGGAGTCAGAGTCGGTACTTGTTTCACATTTGTTAAGAGAATAGCAGCAGGAAGGAGAAAGTATAATTGGGGGAGAGCAATACATATTCAGTGTTGAGGTCTAATTAAAGAGCAGTTGGAAAACAAGGCTCTTATTGTGACAGAGAGAAATCATGAAGGGCATCTTGTGCCATATTAAGGAGTCCTCCTTTAATGGATAGTCCCTGGAGGACCACTGAAGGATTTTATGCAGGAGAACAATACTGTCTGATTTATGCTTCACTAAGATAACCAAGCAGAATTGGAAAGAACCCAGAGACTGGCCAGTCACTTAGGAAGGTACCGTATTAGTGTGGGTCAACACATGAGGATTTGCCTTAGGCTCAAGGGGCGAAGAGAGACAAGGGGACAGATATGTTGAAGTTAGAATTGACAAGACTTAGGAAAGTAGGGAAAAGGCAGGTGAAGTTTTGACTTGGGCTTCTAAGTGGTGTCATTATCATTACTAGGGATGAATAAAACAGAAAGAGAGGTAGTGTGTGTGTGTGTGTGTGTGTGTGTGTGTGTGTGTGTGTGTAAATGTGTATGAACTTACCTTTAAACATCTATTAAAGCATTAATTGAGATCATTATATCCAACAGACTTTTGATGAAGCCACGCACTGAGGATCTCAAGATGAATATCCTAGTTCTTAAGAAGCTGCCATGTTGCCAGGTCACAATAGATAAAGGTGGAAACAACCCCATGACCCTCAAAAGGCAAGTGGATAAGCAAAATGATTCACACACCAGCCACACAAAGGAATGGAGTACATGCCACAACATGGGTTAACCTCGAAAATACTATGCTCTGTGAAGGAAGCTAGACACAAAGGCAAGATACTGAACAATTCTACTTACATTAAATATCTGAAATCGGTAAATCTATAAAGGCAGAAAACGTGGTCAGGTGCTAGGGGGAGGAAACAATGGGGGATCACTGTTCAATGGGCACACGGTCTTCTTTGAAGATGATGTAAACTTTCTGGTGCTAGATAATATGATGGCCGCACAACACTGGGAATGTACTAAAGGTCACTGAAATTTGGGCATTAAGATGGTCAACTGTACTTTAAGATGGTTAATTCACATAACATAAACCATTATGGCTCATATGAGATATATTCTTAATATAAAATGGTTTATGTTTTGCAGATTTCACCTAAAAAAAGTTTTTTTTTTTAATAAAAAGAAGCACACAACCTCATGAGAGAGGCTAGTAAAAATATGGCAAATCAATGGCAGCAGTCTATAATTGTCTCTAGCAATACAAAATGTTCTTAAAGCTGAGTTGCCTGGATAAAGCCTCAGCAACAATGAAAGCCCATGGCAGGGGTGGAGAGAGGGAAGGGATTTAAGAGACCATTTGCTCTATTTTTACAGTCCTGATTGCCACACTTCATGTGAGGCATAATGGAGTTATTCCAGAGACATAAGTGGTTCCATCAATGTCTTGTGACCAGTCGATGGCAGAGGCCTGAAATAAAAGTGTTCACCAGTTCTTGGGACTTTAATCTTTACCTCCTATAGTCTTCATCTCCAAAATACTAGCAGAGAGTGAAGCCAGAGAATGGCAATGATAATTAGAATTACAAATAGAAGAAAAGACTGTTCAAAAGAGAATTGTGCAGACTCATGGCACAACTTAAAATTGTATGGTCTTTAATATTTTAGATGGTTTCTCAAAGAATATTAAGGGATATTCACTACCTAAGGTGTGAGCTTTTTTAATTTTTTTTTTTCTTTGAGGGGGCAATGCTGGGGATTGAACCCAGAAGCATTCTACTTCCAAGCTACAACCCCAGCCCTTTTAATTTTTTTTAAATTTTGAAACAGAGTCTTACTAAGTTGCTGAGGGTCTCACTAAGTTGTTGAGGTTGGCCTTGAAACTGTGATTCTCCTGTGATCAGCTTCCAAAGTACTGGGATTACTGGTGTGTGCTACGACACCTGACTTTTTTAAATTTAAAGAATGGGCTAAATACGGACTGTAGGGAAAAATAAGCAACCAGTAGAGTGATCTTACAATTAACAGAGGTATATTCCTAATGTAAAATGACTGTATTCAGACCTTTATTTTCTATATTTCTTTTTAAAAAATAAAATACTGTTTCTTGTGTGTTTATAATATCTTTCAAATATGCCAATGGAAAGCTGAAAACAATGAATAGTTAAAATAGCACCATTCCTCAGATATGGGAGAAATATTACTTAACCTATGTCCTTCTCAATTAATGAATCAGTTGTTTATTCTTTCAGCAAACATGTAGTATTGAATCATAGGCACTGAAGATAGAAGGATGCTTATGGATAATTGTGTTTAAGTTGCTCATAATTCAATGGGGATGCATGAGAGATAAACAATGTGAAAAGATTAGTAATAGAGATTTTCTATGGGAAAATAGAAATTAGGTATCTAACTTTGCCTGAGAATGTGAAGGTGGTTCCCCAAGGAGAGTCCCCCCGTCTCTCATGGTCCAGGGGCATTCTACCTCTGAGCTACATCCCCAGCCCTTATTGTTTTTTATTTTAAAACAGGGTCTTGCTAGGTTGCTGAGAATCTTGCTAAGTTGCTGAGACTGGTTTCGAACCTGTGATCCTCCTTGTCTCAGCCTCCCAAATGTGATTACAGGTGTACACCACCACACCTGGCTGAGAGGATAAGTTTTAATGGGTAAAGATTTTTTGGATTGACACTTCCGGAAAGGAGTGAGGATATGCAAAAAGCAGGGCAAAATGGCACAATCAGGTTCTTGTTCCACTCATTTCTTGAATATGTATTTCATGCTCACTCTGTCTCTGACACCATGAGGAGCATTGGTGATCAAAGGCAGGAAGGTTCCTTCCCTGGTGATCTTACAGCCTAGCAGGAAAGACAAGCTTTAAATAATCTTTGCAATACACTCTAAAGACTTGCCTCTCAGGATTGACGTAAGGTGCTGGGGGAGCACAGGCCCTGCCTTAGCTGTAGACACAAAGGACACTTAAGGAGATGATAAACTCGGAACTGCGGTGGTATTTTAGTGTGTCTGAATGATAGGCCATATGCTGGGTGCCGTGAACCACAGACGCTCCTCACACTGCTGGAGGCTGGGAGGTCCTGCAAGGTGACAGCAGATTTGCTTCGCAGGGAGGGTCCTCCCTCTCCCTGGCTTGCAGATGGCTCTGTCCCTCTGTATCTTCTCTTGGGATGAGGCAGGGTGGAGAGAGAGGAGAAGAGAGGAGGAAAGAGAGAGAGAGAGAGAGAGAGAGAGAGAGAGAGAGAGAGAGAGAGAGAAACACTTGCCTTAGTGCTTTCATCTCTTCTTACAAGAGTACTGATCTCATCGTATCGAGACCCCACTCTCATGACTTCACCTGAATCAAATTGCCTTTCAAACATCTCACCTCTAAATACCATCCCAGTGGGGGCTTAGGGCTTAAACATATGAATTTTGGAACACAAACACTGAGTCCATGACAAACAGGCACAAATTGAGGGAGGGAAGGGAGGTGAGTGAAGCAGGGGCAGCTGAGCCCTTAGCAGTGTGCTTCAGGTCACCCAGAGGACAGTCAGGGACGGCTTTAAAAAGTAGGCTAAGGGATTTATCCTAATAGCAATGAGAATTCACTGAGGTGTGTTAAATTCTACCGCAAATATTAACTCTAACCTTCTCTCTAACCCTGCTCAGATTTGTGTTTAGAAAGATAATTTTGTCTGTGGTCTAGAGAATGATTTGGAGGTGGGCAAGTGTAACTTAAGTGACTCTTCCAGGGGAGAGATGAACTGTGGCAGGGTCTGGGGCGATGACCTTGGGGACGAAGAGAATTAGGTGGGTTTGGGATGTGAGACTCAGGACAAAGAAGGAGTCAGATATGACTTTCAGGGTTCTGCCTTACTGTGCTAACATTTCTGACCCAGAGAATCCCAGCAGAAGAGGATTCGAGGGCTTGAAAAAATGGTGAGTTCTCTTTCAGGCATGTCGTGTTTGAAATACCTGCATTCTACCTCTGAGCTATACCCCTAGCTCTGTTTTTTTTTTTTTTTAAGTCTTTATTTTGAAACAGGGTCTCACTAAGTTGCGGAGTGCCTCACTAGGTAGCTGAGGGTGGCCTCGAACCCGGATCCTCCAGTCTCAGCCTCCCAAATGCTGGGATTACAAGCGTGCGCCACCATGCCCAGCTTATTTTTATCCTTTATTTTGAAACATGGTCTCACTAAGTTGCGGAGAGTCTCACTAAATAGCTGAAGCTGGCCACGACCTTGCGATTCTCCTGTCTCAGCCTCCCAAGTACTGGGATTACAATTGTGTGCCACAACACCTGGCTAATGTTAGCCCTATATGCATAGTTATCTCTGGATATTCCTATTTGGGTGTTTTGCCATTTTCTCAATTCAATATATTCACATCTCCCCTTTCCAAATTCCTCCATTATGTCCAGAATCCTGGTCATTTAGTACACTAATGTTCTGCTCACACACATATGAAACTTCAGTATCTCGTATGATTCTTCCATAGTCTTTGTTCTTCAAAGTTAGTGAATCATAAAGGCCTGTTGTTTTTTTTTCCTTTATAATGTATTTTGTTTCAATCCTTTTTATGTTGCTATCTCTATTGTTAATAAAAGGAAAAAAAGTAGTAAGACCTTACCTACTATGTACCAGGCAGAAAATAAGAGGTCAATCAATATCCTAATTAAGAAGCTCCTCACACCTCATCTAGACTGCTGCCCCAAAATCCTAGCTGTTTTTGATGCCTCTAGTCTCTCCTTCATTTAACAAGAATTTATTTTTACAGAGTATTTATTTTTCACTCTAAATAACTGATCATAAGCCTTTATTATCCTATTGCTTCCTAAAATGCATATTCATATCCCATGGAATATACTTCAGATATGTTAAAACAAACTCCCTACCCTCAGTTTCTTCATCCACAAAGAATTTCTTTATCATTGAGTTTACATAGTATTTAGATGAGCTTTTAAGGCACTGATATATATATATATATCAGTGCCTATTTAGCCATCATACCTATCTCTTAAGATAGCATGCTCAAATGAACAACTTTGTCAATAACACACAGTCAAGTTTAGACTGTAGGTCTTCTAAGTCAAATTTCCAAATTCTCACCATTTATCTATGCCAAACTAATAGTGCCACAGTTATCATTTATTGCTTAAAAATATTCACTGGCTTCCTATATCAGCAAGAAAAGCCCTTTTGCTTGACATTTTGAAGACTATTCATAATTTGGAACCACCATAATACTTTTTTAGTTAGCTTTCTTGTCACAGTGACCAAAACACCTGACAAGCACAACTCAGAGGAAGAAAGGTTTATTTGGAGCTCAGGGTTTCCAAGGTCAGTCTGTGATAAGCTGGCTCCAAGTCCAGAACCATGGTGGCAGTGCTACAGGGCATGGTGTGGGGAAGGAAAAGCCATTCTCATCTCATGGGGGGGCGGGGCAGGAAGCAGAGAAAGAGAAGGCAGCCTAGGACAGATATAGTCCCCAAGGCCACACCCCCAGTGACACACCCCTCCAGCATGTCCCACCTCCAAACCTGGCTGCACTGTATAACACATGAGCATTTCTGGGAGACATTTTATGTCCTAATTATAACACATACTTAATATTCTTTTCTACTACTCAACAAAATATGCCTTTGTATTTTAGTTATCTACTGCTACCTAACAAGCTATCCCAAAGAGAAGTTGCTTAAAAATAAGTTTTGTCATATCTCTTGATTTATGAATCTGCAATTTAAGTAGGGCTTAGCTGGATGACTATTCTGTTCTCTCTTGTCTTGACTGAAGTCACTTAGGATTCAGCTGGCAGCTCGCCTGGTGTGAAGGGTCCACCATGACTTGTTCACATGTCTGTTGTTTAACAAAGTTGACTAGAAGGTTGGGCTCAGTTGGATTGCTGACTGAAAGGCCCACATCTGGTCTCTCTAACAGAACAATCAGATTTCTTGTTTAGCTCTCAGAGGGAGAGGAGAGAGAGAGAGAGAGAGAGAGAGAGAGAGAGAGAGAGAGAGAGTTCTAAGAAAGCGAAGAGGAAACTGCAAGGCTTCTTTTGTCTGAGCCTTTGAAGTTATGCAGTGTCACTTCCATTATATTCAATAATAAAAATTAATAATAATAATCATCATCATCACCATTGCCATGTCAACTGAGATTTGAGGGTTGGCTTATTATGATTTCCATGGTTCATCATGGAGCAACCTTTAGAGAGTAATTTATACACTTGACTTTAATCAAATGAATTCTCCTTGTAGTCACACATGACATGGTTATTTCTGCATCAGGACCTTTATCCTTCTTTATCTTTCCACCAGATTCCATCCCACCCCTCTTGGACTTCCCTTAATTCTACTCATCTTTCAGGGATTGTTCAAGTTTCATATTAAACATTTAAAATCTTTCTCTGAACAGTCTTCCACATCATTTTCCCCATTTTTGAAATACATCTATAGACTGGCAGTATAAATAGAAAGGAGGAGACTGAGTTGGAGCTATTTGGGTGTTAGATGCATGTTTGGGTTGTAGCCAGCAATAGGAACCAGTCAGAGATGATATTTTATCTTTGACCTTTGACCCGCAATAGCTGAGAGGATGGAGCTCCCATTTACAAAACCAGAAAACACCAGATGAGCCGTGGGTCTGGAAGAAAATATTAATTTCCTTTTGAACATGTTGCTTTAGAGGCATAGTGGAAGAGCCAGGGAGTCTTGAGAGCAACAAGGGAAGAATAATGGAGATTGGGAGAGAAACCAGGATGAGAGAATAGATCAGGGAGCCTCCCGGTGAGGACATGCTAGTTGAAGCTGTGAGGCTGAATAAGCTGGCCAGAGGAGAAGTTATGAAGATGGAACACAAAACAATCTACATGGATGTGAGGGGTACTTTTGCAGCTGAAAGAATATGAGGATCCGGGGAAAGAATAAAGAGAAAGGTAGAGATTTGGGGGACTGCAGATCTCCAAATTCCAGAGGAAAGAAAGTGAAGATGGTCAAATGTTAAGTGCTAAAGATATGTTTAAGAAGCAGGGGACTAAGGAAGACCCTTGAACTTCATGAAGACAATGTCACTAATTACTCATCTAGGAGGCACTAGGAGGAAGCTAGGTTGTACTTCTTCTTCTTCTTCTTCTTTTTTTTTTTTTTTTTTTTTTTTTTTTTGGTACTGGGGATTGAACCTAGGGGCATTCTACCTCAGAGCTCCATCCCAAGCCTTTTTTATTTTTTGTTTTTAAATAGGTTGCTGAGAGCCTACATTATTGAGGCTGTCCTCAAACCTGCAGTCCTCTTTTTTTAGCCTCCTAAATACTGGTCTTATAGGCATGTCAATTCTACTTTCTAAGGTCCAAAGTAGTCTTACTGAATGAGATTTTTAAGGATTTACCCCCATCGTCTGTAGGTTAAAGGATACTCACAGACTGTCATAATGGTTTTGGGATATCCAGGTATCTTAGGCTTTACAAAATAATTGATGTCTTTATGGGGGTAGGTTTAAAATGGAATTAAGTTGTTAGAGAAATTGCAAAAGGAAAACTACAGTAAGAATTCAAGATGTAAAGAGGTATAAATGGAAGACTATCTCTACTTAAGACATATACTTTAGTAGATATAAAAGTTACAACTTTATATAGATTTTCTTTCACTTTTTTCCCCCTGTCTTTCTCTTTTAGCCTCAGCAAGCAACGTGGACAGTTTCATGAAAATCTGTCTTCAGAATTCCAAGCCGTTTTCTTTCTTTTTTTTTTTTTTGGTTCTGGGTGCTGGGGGAGGAGGGTAGAAAGAATGTGTTTTGTGAGCAAGCTAAACCTCAAGAATTATTTCCAGCCAAACACTGTTTCTAACTATTTGATGTCTGGAAGTCTGGAGGCTGGGGGAAGGGAGTGGGCAGAACTTTGGCTGTGGGACCATTTGTCATTTCCTGGGAGGCACCCTGCACTTAACTCTTAAGGCAAACACTTTTAAATACGGTTCTAGGCTTTGAACAAGAGCAGGTCCATCCCCACACTGTTTTTTCTTTATATTTTTTGATTGCTGCTTTCTTTCCTTAGACCTTAGTGGGAAAGAGTGGCTTTCCTTTCTAGAGAAACAGAGCAGTACCATTTGGATGTCAACAATACCCACACTGTTTAATGTCTCTGTGTTCTCACACTTTCTTGTGATAATCCAAGACAAAACCACAAACAACGCCACCTCTTATTAATCATTTTAGGTATGAGTTGATTCACAGTGTTATACTGTGTGCATGTTTTCAAAAGGAGATCTTTATTAAAGCTGAATTTCTGACTTTTCTTCAGAGCTCGCATGCCAGGAAAGGGTTAGAAAATCCTGTCTCTTCTTGATGTATAACAGCTGGGGTGAAAGAAAGCACAGCGTCTCCCTCATGCTCAGCTCGGAGTTGGACTAAGTAACTCACCACGATACCATCCCCCACTACCTCTCTCCACTTAGTGAAACTCCTTGCAGAGTTGAAAGCCTGCAGTAGGCCAAGGAAGCAGCTTTGGTTCTTTGTTTTGGGGGGACCAAGCACAAGATTGTCGCAGTTAAATAAAAAAGAAGAAAAAGAAGAAGAAGAAGAAGAAGAAGAAGAAGAAGAAGAAGAAGAAGAAGAAGAAGGAGAAAAAGAAAGTTTTAAATGCAACAACTTGTTTGTAGTCTCCAAGATTCATAGTCAGCGTGCTGTTTCTGTAAAGGAATCATTCAGAAGGAGTAGTCATGGCCTTATTGAAAGCTTGAGCTAGAATTGGAAGCCCCAAACCAAAAATGTCAATCAAGTCAGAAAGTTCTGCATCTTCAATTATGTGAACGACACTTGGCAGCTTTTTGCTGTGTGCAACGTACAGTAGATAACAACTTCCATTGTCTCTCTAATCAGTGTCTTACAGAACTGAGCTTGCTTGCTACAAATAAACAGGGACACAAAGATGAAGTGTCCACTAAACGGCACACCCTTGGGTCAGCATAATAACCACTTAGGTTGTGGAGAAATCCACATGATTCATGAGGTCCTTAACTAAACACATTAAGGAACTATATATTACATTTTCTCCAAGTCAGATAAGTGCTATTTAAAAATAACAATCAGGAAGGAGAGGTTGAAATGTTGGTCTCAGAATGGCCTCTCTCTCTTTCTCCTTCATAGTCTCTCACAAAGATAAAATATCAGTGTGTAACACTTATCTTTTGAGTAAAATTAAGTCCCCAAGGAAATAAAAAACAACTCGTTTTTTACTTAAATCCAAGGATGGCCTGGGTGAGTCCAATATATGTTCATGTGCAAGCCACAAAACTTGTAAAAGATAGGAGTTGGGGGTGGGGTGTGTGGGCGAGGAAGAGAGAGAGAGAGAGATGGAGAGATCACCAACGTTTTGTAACTGCATGCGTGGGCTGGCTAGTGGGTGTCTGAGAAGGAGGCTGAGGATGGATTCCCTCTGGGAGGGCAACTGCCTTTTTTGAGCCACGCTGGCCTCTCTCTGGAAGGGAGGGCCTCAGAGCAGAGTGACATCTGGGCTGGGCTCCAGCTGGTCAGCTATGTGGCACTGCTGCTATTGTTGAACAAAATTCTTTCCTTATTACACAGCTTTCTTCCCAATTTAATAGAAAGTACAGTTCTTGGGATTTTTCTCTTCACGAACTAGAAGGAAATTAGAAAGGAAAAACTTTATTATTTCCTCATTTTACAAGGAACTATTTGCTGAATCCGTAGCTTGGAGCTGGTTTATATAAAATGAATTCTAAGAGCGCAGGGAAAGAATCAGAAACTAGCTCAGTCCTATAAAATGAATATTCAAGAAGAGTCCATAATTTATTGTGGAGAAGAAATCCATTGGGGGTATATTGGCTGTTTTTGATAGACTCATTGTGTGGTGTTTTGTTTTCAGTTGGCTGTGTGAATTTAATGATCAGTTTAATATTGCTGCTATTCTCTATGTTAAAGGACAACTTCTGGAGCTGGATTATTAAATCTTTGGAGCAAATTATTAAAAATTCGGCAAGAGTAGAAAGGAGAGGGGTTAAGATCCCCCTTTCATCTATAAAGCAGGGATAATATTTTCTCAGCCTACTTACACAGAATGACAGTCAGAACCATTATTTGTGAATTCAACAACTACTCTTAAAAACTAAATAGAAAAGCATTTCAAATTGTCCATCAGTAATTCCCAACTGGTTTTTGGAGGCTAGAATGATAGGATGGTCGTCATTGGATTTTGAACTGAAGACAAGCTAGATTTTGTGATCTTTTCCTTTTGTTTTAAGTTCTGAGACTTTATAAGATGGAACTTTGCATGATCAATTATCATTGCATTGGCTTTTTTTTTTTTTGTACTGGGGATTGAGTTCTGAGACATTCTACCTCTGAGTTGTACCTTAACCCTATTTTATTTTTTTATTTATAAATAGAGTCTCCCTGGGTTGCTGAGGGCCTTGCCAAGTTGCTGAGGCAGGTGTTGAACCTGCAATTTTCCTATCTCAGGAGTTGGCTCTTTTATGTATACATAAATTCTGGGTCCCTACAGGAGACTTACGGAAACAGAATTTCTAAGGGTTGGCAGAGCCTTCTGTGTTTTGACCAGCCTTCCAGGTGATTGCGATGCCCAAAAATGTTTGAGAATCCCTGATTTAGTCCATCCTATCGTCTTCTTGGTTATATCACCTGTTTGTGTTCAGGCAGATAATTACAACCATTGTTGTCTCTCTGACTCAACTTCCCCGTTCTTCTAATGCTTCCTTTGCATTGTCAGTAATTGTCTTCCTAAAGCACTGTTTTATTTTATTTATTTACTTATGTATTTTTGTAGTACTAGGGATTGAACCAAGGGGCATTCTACCTCTGAGCTACACCCTCAGCCCTATTTTATTTTGTATTTGGGAACAGGGTCTTGCTAAGTTGTTGAGGTTGGCTTCAAACCTGTGATTCTCTTGTCTCAGCCTCTCAAGTATTGGGATTACAGGTGTACGTCACCACACCTGGCCTAAAGAACTATTTTAATCATGCCCTTCCTCTCAGAATGTCTCAGAGGCTCCAACTACCTACCACATACCTTTCTAGAAGTATTCTAGTTAACAATGATCCTCACTTGGAAGGCCCTGCTTTTTTTAAACCTTCTTGAAACTAGCTTTGTGATGTGTATCAGTTTGCTAGGACTGCTGTAACACAGTATCACAAACAGGGTTGCTCAAACAACAAACATTTATTGTTTCACAGTTGTAGAGGTTGGACTTGTGAGATGGAGGTGTGGGCAGGACTGGTCCTCCTGAGGGCCACGGGGAAGGAGTGCTCCTGGCCTCTCTGGTTTGTAGATGACCTTCATCTCCCTGCATCTTCACATTCTCTTCCCTCTGTGCCTATCTCCATATCCAAAATTTCCCATTTTATGAAGACACCAATCATAGTGGATTCTAGCTCACCCTAATGACCTCATTTTAAATTGATCATCCCTTTAAAAGGCTGTCTCCAAATTGGGCTACATTCATACAACTGTTAGTTTTGATTTTCCACCTGAGAATCAACTCTGGGGTTCACTCTACTTGTAGAAATGGAGAATGTTAACACTGGATATTCCTTTAGAGATCTTCTGGTCTGACCGTGTTGCTTTGGCAGAGGAGTCCAGGGAGAGAAGGAGCTTTGCTCAGTCACAAATCCCATCAGGCTTCAATTTCAACTCCAGTGCTTATCAGTAAGTGTCACCTGAGAGGGGAAGGACTGATCCAAGCTTAGTTCTCTTCCAGGACACTGTGCCCTTTATGGCCAGTGCATCCTGCTAAGGGGTCAGATATCCTAAGAACTCTGAGGCTCTACCCTTTTGTGCTTAACTTTCCAGCGATCTTGTCCTCTGAGACACCTGTGCACTGTGGGAGGGTTCAACTTTTTCCCATCAAAATGTATTTCTACCGTATTTTTCCAATATGATATTTGCTCAACTTTAAGTATTGCTATTAATTTGTTGTTGGTTAGAACTCTTAAAATAATTGGCAGAGCAGAAATAAAGATTGACCTGATAAGTCATTCCTGGTCAAAAGGCATCCATTTCCTGAAAACTGTCAGAGACAAACAATATAGATTTGAACAGCTATTTATCTTTTAAGACACAATGGCTACAGAAAAAGAAAGTGGCTGATCAGTTTTTGCCCTTGAAAAAAAATAGAATAAATCCTCATTAATTTAGACTTAATTGTGAGTTTGTGATGATGTGAATACACTGAATAATATAAATGAGGTCATAAGGGGAAAGATTAATTAAAAGAAAAGTTTTTCCAAATATACAAGACACAAGCAGGTGAGGAAGTAATTCTCTCTAGTTAACCATTCCATCCCTGGCATATAGCATACTGCCTGACAATTAATATGTGCTCAATAAGCTTAAGTTGAGAGGGTGAATAAATGAATAAAAATAGATATACAATATAAGCAGATGTTGGCAATACTCGGGTTGATGCCTGGATATGGTATTCTAATTGCAAATCTTGCTTCCTTATTTATTAAATTTGAATCTCAATGAAGCAGTCCTCAGTCTAGTTTTAATTACCATTGGTTCTTTAAAGCAATAAACCTGAATTTCATTAAAAGAATTACATTGCCCAAACTTCATTAATTCATAGTCCTTTTTCCCCTTTATTTAGTATGGCATGGTGAGGTCTAATTTCATTGAAATGACCCAAAGGGAAGAAAGTGATACCGATCAGGAGACAAGAAAACTGATTAAAGAAAATGCTCCAATGTTTATCAGAATCTCTGTCTCTCTTTATGAAAGTCAACCTCACCTGAGAGAGGGAAGGCATCAAATCCATTTTTAAAGAATAGATAGATGATTGTGGCTGTCTTTGGGGTGCCTGAGAAATTGTTAGGAAGTACAGAGGGGGAAAAAAATCTGTTTTAAAGATAAGAATCATAAATATCTCCCCTGATAGAGCAAAAACCATCATCCACACAAAAGCGGCAGCCTTTAACTGCAGTTGAAGTCAATCCTATCAAAATAGTGCAATATTTCTTATCCAACTTTGGACGATTCCAGAAGTGAAATAAACACTGAAATGTTGTTGCCTTTTAAATTTTGTTCAAATTTTTTATTTTAAACATTGGTGTCTCTATGTTTAGGATAGAACTAGAGGAATGTGGGTTTCTTTGCTTAATTTTACTGCTTACAGGGAAAAGCCAAAATTGACATTGGGAGGCAAATCCATTTGTCATCACAAATGGTTAACTAGGATTGGTATTGGCTTTGCCTAGCTGCTCTTTTCCTTTCTCCCTTTAGTTAAGAGCCAATGCTGATTATAATCAAGAGAACAGAGTAGAGAGATGGAAAATGGTTTCCTTCGGCTAATCTCCTTGTCTATTTTATTTAGGTCTACTATCTGACTTTTAGTAAATAATCACTGTTTTCCCTTAGTCCTGGTACCAAGACTTATTTTCATGTCTATTAGTGTGTTTTTCTCTGATATGTTCAGTGTGCTATTGACTTTTACAGGAATTTCTTTCTTTTTCCCCCAAACATTAATGTGTTGTCCTTGGGCCCATTCTCTCACATTAAGCAAATAGAACTTCTATGCCTCAGTAAGCCTTTGCATCCTGTTTTATTAGCAATGACATTCGATTGGGCCTAATGGAAAACCACTACATAATAATTAGATTTCATAGAGATGATAACCAGCAGGTTTTTTTTTTAAATTGCTGTGTGACCAGAAAGTTACATTTTACTGCCACAAAATATTAATAAGAGCTGCTGTTTATTGATAATATTCCCCTTTCCCAGGCATTTAACATCCACAACAACTTAAAGATGTTGAATTCTTTTCATCACCCATGTAGAGATAAGGAAATTGAGGATTCTGGTTAGAGAGCCAATAACTGGCAGAACAAGTATCAGAGTGAGCTCTGCCTAACTTTGAACCCCATGGTTTTTCAACAAAGAGCTGCCCCTGCATATGTTCTGAAGTTCAGGTTTCTAAGCGTTTAGATCACTCTAAACTGCTGCTTTAAAAAGGTGATTTTTCTAGAATATTAACAGAAACACCCTCTCCATTGTGATTACTCCTAATTAAATGAAAAGGGGGGTGGGGATCCAAACCGAAATACAGGTTTGGTGAAAGGGAAAATATTCCCTTCAACCATGTGCCTCCGTGGCACTTATAAACTCTCAATTTTTTTTTTTTTTTTACTCTGGGCCAGAAACGAATAGGGTAACAGAAATGAAAGCAGAAACAGATGTGGGCGAGTCTCAGAGACCTGCCAAGGGGGTGATAATGTTTTTTACAGATGCAGACACGAAGACAGTGGATACAATCTCCTTAAAGCCATAGCTATTTCCAATCACCAGGCACCAAACAGTGAGAGAGAGAGAGAGAGAGAGAGAGAGAGAGAGAGACAGAGAGAGACAGAGAGAGACAGAGAGAGACAGAGAGAGACAGAGAGACAGAGAGAGAGAGGGAAGCTCACATCTTTCATGGGTGACTTTTTAAAGCTTAGCTCTAAGGGTTGGCGCACAGAATTCCATTTCCTGTTCTGAATTGTCTTCAGCTTCTTTTGCTAAGCATTATGGGACCCAGGTCTTAACTGATTGCAAATGTTTCTGCGGTAAACTTTTCCATGGGAGTCACCAGCTGCATTCGGGGGTGCTCTTACTTTTTCAGTAGAATTGGAAAAGGAGGGTAACAACAGGAATCTTCCTGTGGGACACAATTGTAAGACATTGTCGCAACATTTGTTTTCTGTGTTTGTCAAAGGCCCGGGTGCTCAAAGGAGAGGTAAAAAAAAAAAAAAAAAAAAGTCACAAAAAGTACTTGGACTTTAATTCCTGCTCAGCCGGACAACTTCCAGCGGTTTAGGAGTGCGACCCAGAAGAAGTATGAGTTGTTTCCAGAAAAAACAGCATCAGCGGCCAAGCCAAGCAATCTGCTTAAAGTGGCTAAAGCAGAGCTGGAGACCGTTACGAGTTTGAGGCAGGAGACATTATTTTCCTTCCTTTCCTCGCTGTTGGACCTGAGTCCTGAATTTTAATAGGGAACCAGAACCCAGATAGATTGCCTAGGAAGAATCGAGCTCCCAGCAGTTAATCAGGCCCGTCATCTGTGGTGCATCTTCATTAAGAATTGAAACTCTTCAAAATAAGCTTTCCCATCAGGATTAAAAGGCAGAAAATCTATTATCACTATTTCTGGATGTTCCTTCTTATATTTCCCAGGGGTCAAAAGTCTTCATTAAAACACATAGCCTTCCTCAAATTGGACTTTCTGAAAGAGGTTTTATTATGTAAGGTATCTTTAGTAGAAAGACCACAGGGTTTTCCTTTTCAAAGGAAAACGATAAACATAGTGGGTCATCAATTAGCACATTCACCTAAAATATTTATCGGAATTTTTTTTTAATTGTAAGCAAAAGCAAAGAATGAAATTATTCCTAGGAGAAATTGCTTTTCTTTGTTCTCTGGATAATGTCAGAGGTCACTTCTTAGAGCTCAACCTCAACCTCCAGGACTTCATGGACCTGGAGGCTTTTTAAAGAAAGTGTTATTAAGGAGGAAACCCATGTGTCTGGTGGCAGCCACACATTCTTGCAGGCACCGGGGTCACTCAC